>CAUPSG010000666.1:0-15000 GCA_963513935.1 Aphrophora alni
GACAGACAGACAGACAGACAGACAGACAGAGACAGACAGACAGACAGAGACAGACAGACAGACAGACAGACAGACAGACAGACAGACAGACAGACAGACAGACAGAGACAGACAGACAGACAGACAGACAGACACAGACAGACAGACAGACAGACAGACAGACAGACAGACAGACAGACAGACAGACAGACAGACAGACAGACAGACAGACAGACAGACAGACAGACAGACAGACAGACAGACAGACAGACAGACAGACAGACAGACAGACAGACAGACAGACAGACAGACAGACAGACAGACAGACAGACAGACAGACAGACAGACAGACAGACAGACAGACAGACAGACAGACAGACAGACAGACAGACAGACAGACAGACAGACAGACAGACAGACAGACAGACAGACAGACAGACAGACAGACAGACAGACAGACAGACAGACAGACAGACAGACAGACAGACAGACAGACAGACAGACAGACAGACAGACAGACAGACAGACAGACAGACAGACAGACAGACAGACAGAGACAGACAGACAGACAGACAGAGACAGACAGACAGACAGACAGACAGACAGACAGACAGACAGACAGACAGACAGACAGACAGACAGACAGACAGACAGACAGACAGACAGACAGACAGACAGACAGACAGACAGACAGACAGACAGACAGACAGACAGACAGACAGACAGACAGACAGACAGACAAGACAGACAGACAGACAGACAGAGACAGACAGACAGACAGACAGACAGACAACAGACAGACAGACAGACAGAGACAGACAGACAGACAGACAGACAGACAGACAGACAGACAGACAGACAGACAGACAGACAGACAGACAGACAGACAGACAGACAGACAGACAGACAGACAGACAGACAGACAGACAGACAGACAGACAGACAGACAGACAGACAGACAGACAGACAGACAGACAGACAGACAGACAGACAGACAGACAGACAGACAGACAGACAGACAGACAGACAGACAGACAGACAGACAGACAGACAGACAGACAGACAGACAGACAGACAGACAGACAGACAGACAGAGACAGACAGACAGACAGACAGACAGACAGACAGACAGACAGACAGACAGACAGACAGACAGACAGACAGACAGACAGACAGACAGACAGACAGACAGACAGACAGACAGACAGACAGACAGACAGACAGACAGACAGACAGACAGACAGACAGACAGACAGACAGACAGACAGACAGACAGACAGACAGACAGACAGACAGACAGACAGACAGACAGACAGACAGACAGACAGACAGACAGACAGACAGACAGACAGACAGACAGACAGACAGACAGACAGACAGACAGACAGACAGACAGACAGACAGACAGACAGACAGACAGACAGACAGACAGACAGACAGACAGACAGACAGACAGACAGACAGACAGACAGACAGACAGACAGACAGACAGACAGACAGACAGACAGACAGACAGACAGACAGACAGACAGACAGACAGACAGACAGACAGACAGACAGACAGACAGACAGACAGACAGACAGACAGACAGACAGACAGACAGACAGACAGACAGACAGACAGACAGACAGACAGACAGACAGACAGACAGACAGACAGACAGACAGACAGACAGACAGACAGACAGACAGACAGACAGACAGACAGACAGACAGACAGACAGACAGACAGACAGACAGACAGACAGACAGACAGACAGACAGACAGACAGACAGACAGACAGACAGACAGACAGACAGACAGACAGACAGACAGACAGACAGACAGACAGACAGACAGACAGACAGACAGACAGACAGACAGACAGACAGACAGACAGACAGACAGACAGACAGACAGACAGACAGACAGACAGACAGACAGACAGACAGACAGACAGACAGACAGACAGACAGACAGACAGACAGACAGACAGACAGACAGACAGACAGACAGACAGACAGACAGACAGACAGACAGACAGACAGACAGACAGACAGACAGACAGACAGACAGACAGACAGACAGACAGACAGACAGACAGACAGACAGACAGACAGACAGACAGACAGACAGACAGACAGACAGACAGACAGACAGACAGACAGACAGACAGACAGACAGACAGACAGACAGACAGACAGACAGACAGACAGACAGACAGACAGACAGACAGACAGACAGACAGACAGACAGACAGACAGACAGACAGACAGACAGACAGACAGACAGACAGACAGACAGACAGACAGACAGACAGACAGACAGACAGACAGACAGACAGACAGACAGACAGACAGACAGACAGACAGACAGACAGACAGACAGACAGACAGACAGACAGACAGACAGACAGACAGACAGACAGACAGACAGACAGACAGACAGACAGACAGACAGACAGACAGACAGACAGACAGACAGACAGACAGACAGACAGACAGACAGACAGACAGACAGACAGACAGACAGACAGACAGACAGACAGACAGACAGACAGACAGACAGACAGACAGACAGACAGACAGACAGACAGACAGACAGACAGACAGACAGACAGACAGACAGACAGACAGACAGACAGACAGACAGACAGACAGACAGACAGACAGACAGACAGACAGACAGACAGACAGACAGACAGACAGACAGACAGACAGACAGACAGACAGACAGACAGACAGACAGACAGACAGACAGACAGACAGACAGACAGACAGACAGACAGACAGACAGACAGACAGACAGACAGACAGACAGACAGACAGACAGACAGACAGACAGACAGACAGACAGACAGACAGACAGACAGACAGACAGACAGACAGACAGACAGACAGACAGACAGACAGACAGACAGACAGACAGACAGACAGACAGACAGACAGACAGACAGACAGACAGACAGACAGACAGACAGACAGACAGACAGACAGACAGACAGACAGACAGACAGACAGACAGACAGACAGACAGACAGACAGACAGACAGACAGACAGACAGACAGACAGACAGACAGACAGACAGACAGACAGACAGACAGACAGACAGACAGACAGACAGACAGACAGACAGACAGACAGACAGACAGACAGACAGACAGACAGAGACAGACAGACAGACAGACAGACAGACAGACAGACAGACAGACAGACAGACAGACAGACAGACAGACAGACAGACAGACAGACAGACAGACAGACAGACAGACAGACAGACAGACAGACAGACAGACAGACAGACAGACAGACAGACAGACAGACAGACAGACAGACAGACAGACAGACAGACAGACAGACAGACAGACAGACAGACAGACAGACAGACAGACAGACAGACAGACAGACAGACAGACAGACAGACAGACAGACAGACAGACAGACAGACAGACAGACAGACAGACAGACAGACAGACAGACAGACAGACAGACAGACAGACAGACAGACAGACAGACAGACAGACAGACAGACAGACAGACAGACAGACAGACAGACAGACAGACAGACAGACAGACAGACAGACAGACAGACAGACAGACAGACAGACAGACAGACAGACAGACAGACAGACAGACAGACAGACAGACAGACAGACAGACAGACAGACAGACAGAGACAGACAGACAGACAGACAGACAGACAGACAGACAGACAGACAGACAGACAGACAGACAGACAGACAGACAGACAGACAGACAGACAGACAGACAGACAGACAGACAGACAGACAGACAGACAGACAGACAGACAGACAGACAGACAGACAGACAGACAGACAGACAGACAGACAGACAGACAGACAGACAGACAGACAGACAGACAGACAGACAGACAGACAGACAGACAGACAGACAGACAGACAGACAGACAGACAGACAGACAGACAGACAGACAGACAGACAGACAGACAGACAGACAGACAGACAGACAGACAGACAGACAGACAGACAGACAGACAGACAGACAGACAGACAGACAGACAGACAGACAGACAGACAGACAGACAGACAGACAGACAGACAGACAGACAGACAGACAGACAGACAGACAGACAGACAGACAGACAGAGACAGACAGACAGACAGACAGACAGACAGACAGACAGACAGACAGACAGACAGACAGACAGACAGACAGACAGACAGACAGACAGACAGACAGACAGACAGACAGACAGACAGACAGACAGACAGACAGACAGACAGACAGACAGACAGACAGACAGACAGACAGACAGACAGACAGACAGACAGACAGACAGACAGACAGACAGACAGACAGACAGACAGACAGACAGACAGACAGACAGACAGACAGACAGACAGACAGACAGACAGACAGACAGACAGACAGACAGACAGACAGACAGACAGACAGACAGACAGACAGACAGACAGACAGACAGACAGACAGACAGACAGACAGACAGACAGACAGACAGACAGACAGACAGACAGACAGACAGACAGACAGACAGACAGACAGACAGACAGACAGACAGACAGACAGACAGACAGACAGACAGACAGACAGACAGACAGACAGACAGACAGACAGACAGACAGACAGACAGACAGACAGACAGACAGACAGACAGACAGACAGACAGACAGACAGACAGACAGACAGACAGACAGACAGACAGACAGACAGACAGACAGACAGACAGACAGACAGACAGACAGACAGACAGACAGACAGACAGACAGACAGACAGACAGACAGACAGACAGACAGACAGACAGACAGACAGACAGACAGACAGACAGACAGACAGACAGACAGACAGACAGACAGACAGACAGACAGACAGACAGACAGACAGACAGACAGACAGACAGACAGACAGACAGACAGACAGAGACAGACAGACAGACAGACAGACAGACAGACAGACAGACAGACAGACAGACAGACAGACAGACAGACAGACAGACAGACAGACAGAGACAGACAGACAGACAGACAGACAGACAGACAGACAGACAGACAGACAGACAGACAGACAGACAGACAGACAGACAGACAGACAGACAGACAGACAGACAGACAGACAGACAGACAGACAGACAGACAGACAGACAGACAGACAGACAGACAGACAGACAGACAGACAGACAGACAGACAGACAGACAGACAGACAGACAGACAGACAGACAGACAGACAGACAGACAGACAGACAGACAGACAGACAGACAGACAGACAGACAGACAGACAGACAGACAGACAGACAGACAGACAGACAGACAGACAGACAGACAGACAGACAGACAGACAGACAGACAGACAGACAGACAGACAGACAGACAGACAGACAGACAGACAGACAGACAGACAGACAGACAGACAGACAGACAGACAGACAGACAGACAGACAGACAGACAGACAGACAGACAGACAGACAGACAGACAGACAGACAGACAGACAGACAGACAGACAGACAGACAGACAGACAGACAGACAGACAGACAGACAGACAGACAGACAGACAGACAGACAGACAGACAGACAGACAGACAGACAGACAGACAGACAGACAGACAGACAGACAGACAGACAGACAGACAGACAGACAGACAGACAGACAGACAGACAGACAGACAGACAGACAGACAGACAGACAGACAGACAGACAGACAGACAGACAGACAGACAGACAGACAGACAGACAGACAGACAGACAGACAGACAGACAGACAGACAGACAGACAGACAGACAGACAGACAGACAGACAGACAGACAGACAGACAGACAGACAGACAGACAGACAGACAGACAGACAGACAGACAGACAGACAGACAGACAGACAGACAGACAGACAGACAGACAGACAGACAGACAGACAGACAGACAGACAGACAGACAGACAGACAGACAGACAGACAGACAGACAGACAGACAGACAGACAGACAGACAGACAGACAGACAGACAGACAGACAGACAGACAGACAGACAGACAGACAGACAGACAGACAGACAGACAGACAGACAGACAGACAGACAGACAGACAGACAGACAGACAGACAGACAGACAGACAGACAGACAGACAGACAGACAGACAGACAGACAGACAGACAGACAGACAGACAGACAGACAGACAGACAGACAGACAGACAGACAGACAGACAGACAGACAGACAGACAGACAGACAGACAGACAGACAGACAGACAGACAGACAGACAGACAGACAGACAGACAGACAGACAGACAGACAGACAGACAGACAGACAGACAGACAGACAGACAGACAGACAGACAGACAGACAGACAGACAGACAGACAGACAGACAGACAGACAGACAGACAGACAGACAGACAGACAGACAGACAGACAGACAGACAGACAGACAGACAGACAGACAGACAGACAGACAGACAGACAGACAGACAGACAGACAGACAGACAGACAGACAGACAGACAGACAGACAGACAGACAGACAGACAGACAGACAGACAGACAGACAGACAGACAGACAGACAGACAGACAGACAGACAGACAGACAGACAGACAGACAGACAGAGAGACAGTCAGACAGACAGACAGACAGACAGACAGACAGACAGACAGACAGACAGACAGACAGACAGACAGACAGACAGACAGACAGACAGACAGACAGACAGACAGACAGACAGACAGACAGACAGACAGACAGACAGACAGACAGACAGACAGACAGACAGACAGACAGACAGACAGACAGACAGACAGACAGACAGACAGACAGACAGACAGACAGACAGACAGACAGACAGACAGACAGACAGACAGACAGACAGACAGACAGACAGACAGACAGACAGACAGACAGACAGACAGACAGACAGACAGACAGACAGACAGACAGACAGACAGACAGACAGACAGACAGACAGACAGACAGACAGACAGACAGACAGACAGACAGACAGACAGACAGACAGACAGACAGACAGACAGACAGACAGACAGACAGACAGACAGACAGACAGACAGACAGACAGACAGACAGACAGACAGACAGACAGACAGACAGACAGACAGACAGACAGACAGACAGACAGACAGACAGACAGACAGACAGACAGACAGACAGACAGACAGACAGACAGACAGACAGACAGACAGACAGACAGACAGACAGACAGACAGACAGACAGACAGACAGACAGACAGACAGACAGACAGACAGACAGACAGACAGACAGACAGACAGACAGACAGACAGACAGACAGACAGACAGACAGACAGACAGACAGACAGACAGACAGACAGACAGACAGACAGACAGACAGACAGACAGACAGACAGACAGACAGACAGACAGACAGACAGACAGACAGACAGACAGACAGACAGACAGACAGACAGACAGACAGACAGACAGACAGACAGACAGACAGACAGACAGACAGACAGACAGACAGACAGACAGACAGACAGACAGACAGACAGACAGACAGACAGACAGACAGACAGACAGACAGACAGACAGACAGACAGACAGACAGACAGACAGACAGACAGACAGACAGACAGACAGACAGACAGACAGACAGACAGACAGACAGACAGACAGACAGACAGACAGACAGACAGACAGACAGACAGACAGACAGACAGACAGACAGACAGACAGACAGACAGACAGACAGACAGACAGACAGACAGACAGACAGACAGACAGACAGACAGACAGACAGACAGACAGACAGACAGACAGACAGACAGACAGACAGACAGACAGACAGACAGACAGACAGACAGACAGACAGACAGACAGACAGACAGACAGACAGACAGACAGACAGACAGACAGACAGACAGACAGACAGACAGACAGACAGACAGACAGACAGACAGACAGACAGACAGACAGACAGACAGACAGACAGACAGACAGACAGACAGACAGACAGACAGACAGACAGACAGACAGACAGACAGACAGACAGACAGACAGACAGACAGACAGACAGACAGACAGACAGACAGACAGACAGACAGACAGACAGACAGACAGACAGACAGACAGACAGACAGACAGACAGACAGACAGACAGACAGACAGACAGACAGACAGACAGACAGACAGACAGACAGACAGACAGACAGACAGACAGACAGACAGACAGACAGACAGACAGACAGACAGACAGACAGACAGACAGACAGACAGACAGACAGACAGACAGACAGACAGACAGACAGACAGACAGACAGACAGACAGACAGACAGACAGACAGACAGACAGACAGACAGACAGACAGACAGACAGACAGACAGACAGACAGACAGACAGACAGACAGACAGACAGACAGACAGACAGACAGACAGACAGACAGACAGACAGACAGACAGACAGACAGACAGACAGACAGACAGACAGACAGACAGACAGACAGACAGACAGACAGACAGACAGACAGACAGACAGACAGACAGACAGACAGACAGACAGACAGACAGACAGACAGACAGACAGACAGACAGACAGACAGACAGACAGACAGACAGACAGACAGACAGACAGACAGACAGACAGACAGACAGACAGACAGACAGACAGACAGACAGACAGACAGACAGACAGACAGACAGACAGACAGACAGACAGACAGACAGACAGACAGACAGACAGACAGACAGACAGACAGACAGACAGACAGACAGACAGACAGACAGACAGACAGACAGACAGACAGACAGACAGACAGACAGACAGACAGACAGACAGACAGACAGACAGACAGACAGACAGACAGACAGACAGACAGACAGACAGACAGACAGACAGACAGACAGACAGACAGACAGACAGACAGACAGACAGACAGACAGACAGACAGACAGACAGACAGACAGACAGACAGACAGACAGACAGACAGACAGACAGACAGACAGACAGACAGACAGACAGACAGACAGACAGACAGACAGACAGACAGACAGACAGACAGACAGACAGACAGACAGACAGACAGACAGACAGACAGACAGACAGACAGACAGACAGACAGACAGACAGACAGACAGACAGACAGACAGACAGACAGACAGACAGACAGACAGACAGACAGACAGACAGACAGACAGACAGACAGACAGACAGACAGACAGACAGACAGACAGACAGACAGACAGACAGACAGACAGACAGACAGACAGACAGACAGACAGACAGACAGACAGACAGACAGACAGACAGACAGACAGACAGACAGACAGACAGACAGACAGACAGACAGACAGACAGACAGACAGACAGACAGACAGACAGACAGACAGACAGACAGACAGACAGACAGACAGACAGACAGACAGACAGACAGACAGACAGACAGACAGACAGACAGACAGACAGACAGACAGACAGACAGACAGACAGACAGACAGACAGACAGACAGACAGACAGACAGACAGACAGACAGACAGACAGACAGACAGACAGACAGACAGACAGACAGACAGACAGACAGACAGACAGACAGACAGACAGACAGACAGACAGACAGACAGACAGACAGACAGACAGACAGACAGACAGACAGACAGACAGACAGACAGACAGACAGACAGACAGACAGACAGACAGACAGACAGACAGACAGACAGACAGACAGACAGACAGACAGACAGACAGACAGACAGACAGACAGACAGACAGACAGACAGACAGACAGACAGACAGACAGACAGACAGACAGACAGACAGACAGACAGACAGACAGACAGACAGACAGACAGACAGACAGACAGACAGACAGACAGACAGACAGACAGACAGACAGACAGACAGACAGACAGACAGACAGACAGACAGACAGACAGACAGACAGACAGACAGACAGACAGACAGACAGACAGACAGACAGACAGACAGACAGACAGACAGACAGACAGACAGACAGACAGACAGACAGACAGACAGACAGACAGACAGACAGACAGACAGACAGACAGACAGACAGACAGACAGACAGACAGACAGACAGACAGACAGACAGACAGACAGACAGACAGACAGACAGACAGACAGACAGACAGACAGACAGACAGACAGACAGACAGACAGACAGACAGACAGACAGACAGACAGACAGACAGACAGACAGACAGACAGACAGACAGACAGACAGACAGACAGACAGACAGACAGACAGACAGACAGACAGACAGACAGACAGACAGACAGACAGACAGACAGACAGACAGACAGACAGACAGACAGACAGACAGACAGACAGACAGACAGACAGACAGACAGACAGACAGACAGACAGACAGACAGACAGACAGACAGACAGACAGACAGACAGACAGACAGACAGACAGACAGACAGACAGACAGACAGACAGACAGACAGACAGACAGACAGACAGACAGACAGACAGACAGACAGACAGACAGACAGACAGACAGACAGACAGACAGACAGACAGACAGACAGACAGACAGACAGACAGACAGACAGACAGACAGACAGACAGACAGACAGACAGACAGACAGACAGACAGACAGACAGACAGACAGACAGACAGACAGACAGACAGACAGACAGACAGACAGACAGACAGACAGACAGACAGACAGACAGACAGACAGACAGACAGACAGACAGACAGACAGACAGACAGACAGACAGACAGACAGACAGACAGACAGACAGACAGACAGACAGACAGACAGACAGACAGACAGACAGACAGACAGACAGACAGACAGACAGACAGACAGACAGACAGACAGACAGACAGACAGACAGACAGACAGACAGACAGACAGACAGACAGACAGACAGACAGACAGACAGACAGACAGACAGACAGACAGACAGACAGACAGACAGACAGACAGACAGACAGACAGACAGACAGACAGACAGACAGACAGACAGACAGACAGACAGACAGACAGACAGACAGACAGACAGACAGACAGACAGACAGACAGACAGACAGACAGACAGACAGACAGACAGACAGACAGACAGACAGACAGACAGACAGACAGACAGACAGACAGACAGACAGACAGACAGACAGACAGACAGACAGACAGACAGACAGACAGACAGACAGACAGACAGACAGACAGACAGACAGACAGACAGACAGACAGACAGACAGACAGACAGACAGACAGACAGACAGACAGACAGACAGACAGACAGACAGACAGACAGACAGACAGACAGACAGACAGACAGACAGACAGACAGACAGACAGACAGACAGACAGACAGACAGACAGACAGACAGACAGACAGACAGACAGACAGACAGACAGACAGACAGACAGACAGACAGACAGACAGACAGACAGACAGACAGACAGACAGACAGACAGACAGACAGACAGACAGACAGACAGACAGACAGACAGACAGACAGACAGACAGACAGACAGACAGACAGACAGACAGACAGACAGACAGACAGACAGACAGACAGACAGACAGACAGACAGACAGACAGACAGACAGACAGACAGACAGACAGACAGACAGACAGACAGACAGACAGACAGACAGACAGACAGACAGACAGACAGACAGACAGACAGACAGACAGACAGACAGACAGACAGACAGACAGACAGACAGACAGACAGACAGACAGACAGACAGACAGACAGACAGACAGACAGACAGACAGACAGACAGACAGACAGACAGACAGACAGACAGACAGACAGACAGACAGACAGACAGACAGACAGACAGACAGACAGACAGACAGACAGACAGACAGACAGACAGACAGACAGACAGACAGACAGACAGACAGACAGACAGACAGACAGACAGACAGACAGACAGACAGACAGACAGACAGACAGACAGACAGACAGACAGACAGACAGACAGACAGACAGACAGACAGACAGACAGACAGACAGACAGACAGACAGACAGACAGACAGACAGACAGACAGACAGACAGACAGACAGACAGACAGACAGACAGACAGACAGACAGACAGACAGACAGACAGACAGACAGACAGACAGACAGACAGACAGACAGACAGACAGACAGACAGACAGACAGACAGACAGACAGACAGACAGACAGACAGACAGACAGACAGACAGACAGACAGACAGACAGACAGACAGACAGACAGACAGACAGACAGACAGACAGACAGACAGACAGACAGACAGACAGACAGACAGACAGACAGACAGACAGACAGACAGACAGACAGACAGACAGACAGACAGACAGACAGACAGACAGACAGACAGACAGACAGACAGACAGACAGACAGACAGACAGACAGACAGACAGACAGACAGACAGACAGACAGACAGACAGACAGACAGACAGACAGACAGACAGACAGACAGACAGACAGACAGACAGACAGACAGACAGACAGACAGACAGACAGACAGACAGACAGACAGACAGACAGACAGACAGACAGACAGACAGACAGACAGACAGACAGACAGACAGACAGACAGACAGACAGACAGACAGACAGACAGACAGACAGACAGACAGACAGACAGACAGACAGACAGACAGACAGACAGACAGACAGACAGACAGACAGACAGACAGACAGACAGACAGACAGACAGACAGACAGACAGACAGACAGACAGACAGACAGACAGACAGACAGACAGACAGACAGACAGACAGACAGACAGACAGACAGACAGACAGACAGACAGACAGACAGACAGACAGACAGACAGACAGACAGACAGACAGACAGACAGACAGACAGACAGACAGACAGACAGACAGACAGACAGACAGACAGACAGACAGACAGACAGACAGACAGACAGACAGACAGACAGACAGACAGACAGACAGACAGACAGACAGACAGACAGACAGACAGACAGACAGACAGACAGACAGACAGACAGACAGACAGACAGACAGACAGACAGACAGACAGACAGACAGACAGACAGACAGACAGACAGACAGACAGACAGACAGACAGACAGACAGACAGACAGACAGACAGACAGACAGACAGACAGACAGACAGACAGACAGACAGACAGACAGACAGACAGACAGACAGACAGACAGACAGACAGACAGACAGACAGACAGACAGACAGACAGACAGACAGACAGACAGACAGACAGACAGACAGACAGACAGACAGACAGACAGACAGACAGACAGACAGACAGACAGACAGACAGACAGACAGACAGACAGACAGACAGACAGACAGACAGACAGACAGACAGACAGACAGACAGACAGACAGACAGACAGACAGACAGACAGACAGACAGACAGACAGACAGACAGACAGACAGACAGACAGACAGACAGACAGACAGACAGACAGACAGACAGACAGACAGACAGACAGACAGACAGACAGACAGACAGACAGACAGACAGACAGACAGACAGACAGACAGACAGACAGACAGACAGACAGACAGACAGACAGACAGACAGACAGACAGACAGACAGACAGACAGACAGACAGACAGACAGACAGACAGACAGACAGACAGACAGACAGACAGACAGACAGACAGACAGACAGACAGACAGACAGACAGACAGACAGACAGACAGACAGACAGACAGACAGACAGACAGACAGACAGACAGACAGACAGACAGACAGACAGACAGACAGACAGACAGACAGACAGACAGACAGACAGACAGACAGACAGACAGACAGACAGACAGACAGACAGAGACAGACAGACAGACAGACAGACAGACAGACAGACAGACAGACAGACAGACAGACAGACAGACAGACAGACAGACAGACAGACAGACAGACAGACAGACAGACAGACAGACAGACAGACAGACAGACAGACAGACAGACAGACAGACAGACAGACAGACAGACAGACAGACAGACAGACAGACAGACAGACAGACAGACAGACAGACAGACAGACAGACAGACAGACAGACAGACAGACAGACAGACAGACAGACAGACAGACAGACAGACAGACAGACAGACAGACAGACAGACAGACAGACAGACAGACAGACAGACAGACAGACAGACAGACAGACAGACAGACAGACAGACAGACAGACAGACAGACAGACAGACAGACAGACAGACAGACAGACAGACAGACAGACAGACAGACAGACAGACAGACAGACAGACAGACAGACAGACAGACAGACAGACAGACAGACAGACAGACAGACAGACAGACAGACAGACAGACAGACAGACAGACAGACAGACAGACAGACAGACAGACAGACAGACAGACAGACAGACAGACAGACAGACAGACAGACAGACAGAACAGACAGACAGACAGACAGACAGACAGACAGAGACAGACAGACAGACAGACAGACAGACAGACAGACAGACAGACAGACAGAGACAGACAGACAGACAGACAGACAGACAGACAGACAGACAGACAGACAGACAGACAGACAGACAGACAGACAGACAGACAGACAGACAGACAGACAGACAGACAGACAGACAGACAGACAGAGACAGACAGACAGACAGACAGACAGACAGACAGACAGACAGACAGACAGACAGACAGACAGACAGACAGACAGACAGACAGACAGACAGACAGACAGACAGACAGACAGACAGACAGACAGACAGACAGACAGACAGACAGACAGACAGACAGACAGACAGACAGACAGACAGACAGACAGACAGACAGACAGACAGACAGACAGACAGACAGACAGACAGACAGACAGACAGACAGACAGACAGACAGACAGACAGACAGACAGACAGACAGACAGACAGACAGACAGACAGACAGACAGACAGACAGACAGACAGACAGACAGACAGACAGACAGACAGACAGACAGACAGACAGACAGACAGACAGACAGACAGACAGACAGACAGACAGACAGACAGACAGACAGACAGACAGACAGACAGACAGACAGACAGACAGACAGACAGACAGACAGACAGACAGACAGACAGAC
>CAUPSG010000666.1:25000-26032 GCA_963513935.1 Aphrophora alni
GATAAATTTTCAGACTCTATTGATTAATTTTTTTTTAATTATAATATTTCACTTTAAGGGCGTATAATCTTTTTTTTAAAATATAATATTGTTAATCATAAGGTGTTTATGATAATTTTGTCTCAGGATGTCTTTCTCAGTTGTAAATGATAAAATCTGAAACGTCGAAATTTCTTTTTTTTGTTCAATAAACTTGAGCCTTGTTAATCACTAAATTTGTTTTGTCTTTTTTAATTTTTTTTATTTCTAAACATTGTTACCATTTTGGTTCCGCCTTTGTTAAATTTAAGTCCCCTGGTAACATGTATCTGGTAGCAGAGCGTGGTTAGCTTTAAATTCTAGCGTGGTTAAATTAAATTAGAGCGTGGTTTATTCTAGATTCTAGTGTGGTTAAATTAAATTATAGAGTTGTTGATTTAAATTCTGGAAACGTAGTTAATTTTCAAAATTTTGCATTGGAACTATCTAAATTTAAATTCAAAATTATCTTTGTTAAACAAGGCTCATTTTTATGTTTTGCAGCTTTTTCAAATACAGCACAACTGTTGCTGATGAAATTTTTTTTTTTATATATTTAGTTTAAATATTTAGATGTCTATAAATCTATAGTCTCTTTTTTATTATTTATTTATTTTTATAAACACTTACACAAAAACTTCTAAACCAATTTTGATAAAATTTTTTTTTTATTATTATTTTGTCTGCTTAAATATTTTTATATATATATATATATATTTACAAACACTGCACACTAGTCATTCACTGAATTTGATCCAGACAGCGGGCTCATTCGGGAATCCAAAAAAAATTTAAATAAATAATAAAATCCAAAAATAGTTAAAAACAAAAAAAAACAAAAAAATTCAAAATCTCCTTCAAAAATTTTCTCGAGTTTTCTTTCGCTTGTCTGTATTAATTCATACTTACACACACACATATACACAACAACTACACTACATATAATTCTTGAGTCTTTCTCTGGCTCTTTCATTTTTTGCATCATCTTAAAAGAAATTTTTTTTTTTAAATTAC
>CAUPSG010000677.1:0-63885 GCA_963513935.1 Aphrophora alni
TTGTATGGTTGGCCGATCAGTCTTGCCATAATCATAACATGAAATATTTCTGCTCCTAATTGCCACTTGGATCTCTGTACTTAATTAAATGTCCAACGACCGTGAAATGTTAACGTCTTCAGACGGAGGGGGGGGGGAGTGCGTTGAACTGGTGTTGGTGGTTTTGTGATCAATTAATACTTTGGGTAATGATCAATAGCTGTTTTTTTATTGAGGTTTTTCGCCTTTAAACAGGAGAAAAATAGACATGCCGTCCGTCCGTCGGCGTTGTCGTCCGCGCAAGCGCAATAGCGGCGCGAAAATTAAGATAGAAACATGAAATTGTGATTAGTGTGCTCGTATTGAATTTCAGAACATTTTATCTCAACATAGCGGCCATTTTATACAGTTTGGTGTTCATATCTCCAGTTGTTTATTAGATACAAAATGTGCAGATTGGAATTCCGCATGCAGTGATACCAACCTCTCCTCTCTACGATGACAAATAGCGAAGTTATTGTCAAAAACGTAAATTCGAAACCTGACCGTGTAAGAAATTGTGTTTTGGTATTATTACTATATCCGGCAGGGCCGAGTGACCGAAGCGAAGCGAGGAAAGTAGTGTCAATAAAATAGTGATAGACAATTAAGAGGTTCAGAAAAACTGTGTGACAACTGTTTTAAACAAACACCCTACTGGATAAGACTCCTTGATCTACCAATACAATTTAACATTTCCTGCAAGGCACAAGAAACCAACTTGGGAGGTATTACAAAAATAACCTAACCTAACCTAACCTAACTTAACCTAACCTAACCTAACCCAACCCAACCTAACCTAACATTTCCTACAAGACACAAGAACCCAACTTTGGAGGTATTACAAACCTAACCTAACCTAACCTAACATTTCCTACATGACATTTCCTACAAGACACAAGAAACCAACTTTGGAGGTATTACAAACCTAATCTAACCTAACCCAATCAAACCTAACCTAACCCAACCTAACTTAACCCAACCTAACCTAACATTTCCTACAAGACACAAGAAATCAACTTTGGAGGTATTACAAACCTAACCTAACCCAACCCAACCTAACCTAACATTTCCTACAAGACACAAGAAACCAACTTTGGAGGTATTACAAACCTAACCTAACCTAACTCAACTTAACCTAACCTAACTTAACCTAACCTAACCCAACCCAACCCAACCCAACCCAACCTAACCTAACATTTCCTACAAGACACAAGAAATCAACTTTGGAGGTATTACAAACCTAACCTAACCCAACCCAACCTAACCTAACATTTCCTACAAGACATAAGAAATCAACTTTGGAGGTATTACAAACCTAACCTAACCTAACCCAACCTAACTTAACCCAACCTAACCTAACATTTCCTACAAGACACAAGAAATCAACTTTGGAGGTATTACAAACCTAACCTAACTCAACTTAACCTAACCTAACCCAACCCAACCTAACCTAACATTTCCTACAAGACACAAGAAACCAACTTTGGAGGTATTACAAACCTAACCTAACCTAACTCAACTTAACCTAACCTAACTTAACCTAACCTAACCCAACCCAACCCAACCCAACCTAACCTAACATTTCCTACAAGACACAAGAACCCAACTTTAGAGGTATTACAAACCTAACCTAACCCAACCTAACTTAACCCAACATAAAACCTAACCTAACCTAACATTTCCTACAAGACACAAGAAACCAACTTTGGAGGTATTACAAACCTAACCTAACCCAACCTAACCTAACCTAACCCAACCTAACTTAACCCAACCTAACCTAACATTTCCTTCAAAGCCTAAGAAACCAACCTAGGATCTGCTTGTTTACATTGTACGATTAGCCTGGCTAAGTACTTACATTGACTACTTGCTTTTTGATTTCAATAGCTATTCAATTACATCACCTACGCATCCAATACAATAGATATCTGCTCCAGATTAGTTCTATTGGAATCCACCGTAAACCATGTTTCCTGTAACTAACGGAACTCCGCTCCAACTCGCCTGGGAACCTGATTAATTGATTATACAAGAGGCTGTGGAACCAAAACATAAATTATACCTTATTAGCTACATATTCAGGGTGTATTTTACGTTTGGGAATGATTTATTGTTTGAGTCAAGTTGTCTCTGCCACCCTAACCTAAGATAAAACAATATAGTACAGATAAAAATATAATCTGTCTGACCTCCACAAGAATGAACTCAACGTACGAGGGGTGAAGAGGGAACTGCGCATGCATTGATCACATTTAGACTACTAGACAATGATAACAATTTGAATATGAAACAGAAAACAATTGATAACTAACCTAACCTAACCTATACTAACCTAACCTAACCTAACCTAAGATAAAACAAAATAGTACAGATAAAAATATAATCTGTCTGACGATGACAAGAATGGACGAAACGTGTGAAGTGGTGAAGAGGGAACTGCGCATGCGTTGATCACATTTAGACTACTAGACTAGTCAAGTCCCTTTAACCATTACCATACTAAACGTTTAGAAAATATCAGTTTGAGATTTTCCACAGCTGTGAGTGGTTAAGCGTAAGCGTAGGCTATGTATGATTTCAGTGTAGATAGTTATTTTAAGTGTTTTAAGAAAAGCATTCAAATTAGCAGTTGTAACTGATTTCGTGTCAAACCATTGAGTCAATGTTATTAATTAGAGTAGTAGTGAGATGTTCAGAGTCAACTAAAATATTTGCTTATTCTTCTGCATTCCTTGCGAGTTCATTCTTACCGCAGCAGTACTTTACTTGAAACTTTAAATGTTTTGGGGGGGGCTATGTTTTGGGGACGTTTTAAGATAAATTCAACTTTTTAATACAAACAGGCCGAAAGTAGTGATGTACAATTGTTTGGGTCACAACTGTGAAAACGACTTATGTAAACTTTGCTTTTTAATAATAATTGTTAAGCCTTCTAACTACTTATTAATGTTATTACATATACCTATATAAACAGTACAGATTAGTTCCATTAAATTTAAATATTTGACAACATGTTTCGGCGCCGTGAGTACCATCATCAGGTCCACAGATGACTTGACGCGTACAGTGTACATTTTTAATATGTGTATCTTTCATGTATACGTGGGTGATGTGTAATGTACGAGTTTATTAGGTTAGTTTTAATCGCTAACCTGATGATGGACTCGTGGCGAGCGAAACGTGTTGACAGATAATCAAATTGAAAAGAACTGCTCTTAACTGTTTACATATAGTTTGGCTACCTGCCAAAATCCTGTCTCACTCAGAGACATCCTGCCTCAGACAAGCTGCCTAATTAGCTATACCAATGACTACATAAATACTATAAGACACGACATAGGATAGGGAAAAAGTCTACGCTTTACGGGTGCTGTTCGTCACAAGTTTGACACACAGCTATCAGAGAGCGCTAGCAGCAGGTGCTTGACTGTACGCATCCCACTTGGTTGAGACTGTACAACTGTTGACCTCTCTCTCACAAACCTTCTCACCTACTTCCGTCAGCATAGTCAGTGTTGTCAGTTCGTGCGCTGAGATAAGCGATTCTCGACCTTCCCTCGCATCTCTGGTCCCATATGTGGCATCAGTGCGTTTTCTCTTACCCGCCTGAAACATTGTTTGACCGTAGAGCCACCTAGCGCCAGTCACATCAACTTCAGATTCTCTAGCAGAGCGACCTAGCGGGTATTGGACAACTCAAGAATAAGCGTAGAATATTTAACATGGCCAAGTCGTGTCTTATAGTATTTATGTAGTCATTGGTAATACTGAATATGAATGTTTATAAACAACTCCAAACCATTGTTAAAACACAACGTGGAAATAATGTGAATGAAAGAAAAGTAGAATTGTAAGATATTTGTCATGTGATGAAACAGTATTGAATAATTACATAAACGACGAAAATGTTACTAACATACCCTAAACTAAAAAATACAAATAGTACAAACATTGTAAACAAAAGCACTAAAAACTATGCTTCCTATTTTTGAATTAGCCTAAGTCGTAAAAAAAAAAAAAAAAAAAAAAAAAAAAAACAACATTTTGGAAGAACATATAAAATATTGGTATGATTTAGAAAGCTGCACAAAAATCAAACTATAAATGGGAATATCTTATAAACTTTAAACTAATAGGTATAGACAGTTAAAAAATAAATGGTACCAGAATTTAATTAAATTTCATTTCACCGTGCAGTTTTAAATTAGAAAAACAAACATTATTTTTATAGATCCTAAATAACAGAGAACACATTTGTAATTAGGTACCATTTCAATCGTAATTGCTTCTTGTATTTTAAAATGATGTTATAAGTTATGTTGTTCGTGAAAATTTCACTTATACAGGGTGTTAAATAAGTCCTGGGACGGTTTAATATGTTTTGTAACCATTACAGATAGAGCTACAAAGCTTTGCACGTTGTTAGGATAGTGTTGTTAAGAGAAGAATTTTTAGATTTTAAATTTGGAGGGGGGGACGTTTTTAATAATGAAAAGTACTTATACAGGGTGTTAAATAAGTCCCGGGACGGCTTAATATGTTTTGTACCATTACAGATAGAGCTACAAAGTTTTGCACATTGTTAGGATATTGTTGTTAAGAGAAGAATTTTTAGATTTTAATTTTGGAGCGGGAAACGTTTTGAATAGTGAAAAGTACTTATACAGGGTGTTAAATAAGTCCTGGGACGGCTTAATATGTTTTGTAACCATTACAGATAGAGCTACAAAGCTTTGCACGTTGTTAGGATAGTGTTGTTAAGAGAAGAATTTTTAGATTTTAAATTTGGAGGGAGAACGTTTTGAATTGTGAAAAGTACTTATACAGGGTGTTAAATAAGTCCTGGGACGGCTTAATATGTTTTGTAACCATTACAGATAGAGCTACAAAGCTTTGCACGTTGTTAGGATAGTGTTGTTAAGAGAAGAATTTTTAGATTTTAAATTTGGAGGGGGGAAACGTTTTTAATAATGAATAGTACTTATACAGGGTGTTAAATAAGTCCTGGGACGGCTTAATATGTTTTGTAACCATTACAGATAGAGCTACAAAGCTTTGCACATTGTTAGGATAGTGTTGTAAAGAGAAGAATTTTTAGATTTTAAATTTGGAGGGGGGAACGTTTTGAATAGTGAAAAGTACTTATACAGGGTGTTAAATAAGTCCCGGGACGGCTTAATATGTTTTGTAACCATTACAGATAGAGCTACAAAGCTTTGCACGTTGTTAGGATAGTGTTGTTGAGAAGAATTTTTAGATTTTAAATTTGGAGGGGGAAACGTTTTGAATAGTGAAAAGTACTTATACAGGGTGTTAAATAAGTCCTGGGACGGTTTAATATGTTTTGTACCATTACAGATAGAGCTACAAAGCTTTGCACGTTGTTAGGATAGTGTTGTTGAGAAGAATTTTTAGATTTTAAATTTGGAGGGGGAAACGTTTTGAATAGTGAAAAGTACTTATACAGGGTGTTAAATAAGTCCTGGGACGGTTTAATATGTTTTGTACCATTACAGATAGAGCTACAAAGCTTTGCACGTTGTTAGGATAGTGTTGTTGAGAAGAATTTTTAGATTTTAAATTTGGAGGGGGGAACGTTTTGAATAGTGAAAAGTACTTATACAGGGTGTTAAATAAGTCCTGGGACGGCTTAATATGTTTGTAACCATTACAGATAGAGCTACAAAGCTTTGCACGTTGTTAGGATAGTGTTTTTAAGAGAAGAATTTTTAGATTTTAATTTTGGAGGGGGGAACGTTTTGAATAGTGAAAAGTACTTATACAGGGTGTTAAATAAGTCCTGGGGCGGCTTAATATGTTTTGTACCATTACAGATAGAGCTACAAAGCTTTGCACATTGTTAATGGACGCCAAAACCTATTTTACTACGTATCCATTGGACTAGTGATGTGTGAGTTCGAATTAAAATACTCGGAGAATCCGAGTATTAAAATCCTCGGAACGTTCCGATTACAAAAATCCTCGGATACGGAATAAAATATTCGGAACAAGGAGACGATATAATATTCGTTTGTAATTCGCTGATTGGTAAAGCTGAGTTGGAGTCCTATGCGCAAAATCATTGTGCGCAGAAAATCGAATTCGAAATAATAATACGAATATTGTAATCATTTGAAACCGATTAATTCGATTATCCATTTCACCCGAGTATCAACATCGCTACAGTGGACCGCTACCTTTGCAGGGGAGCGGCCCACAAGGAGTAAGTTGGAAATCTTAAATGAGAGCATAGGTCGAGTTGTACATCGAATTAAAGGCCTTTATGAGTAGAACACAATGTAGCAAACCCGACTTTAAAAGGTTCACCCTAGCTAAAATAGCGTGGGTTTAAAGTTCATATTAGCTACAACGTCAGGTATGTTGGAAACAGCTTAGTAATGTTTACTAGGTAGAGGTTATGAAAAGAAAACTTTGCGAATCAATATCTGACTTTAAAAAAAACTATATTTTAAACTGCTCACCGTCTCTTTACCTCCAATGCCCTCAAGGAGTCAAAAGGAAATCTTAAATGTATGCATAGATTGATGTACATCAAATTAAAGCTCTTTATTAGTAGAGTACAATGCCGCAAATAACAACCACCTAATGCAAGTGTTTCCTGTTTGCGGGAATACCCACTATCAGTCACAAACAACTTCCTATCATGGTTAATCCATTTTCCTTGTTTGATATGAACTTAATAAACATGTTAATTTATTTACAAATTAACTTTTAATCTGGCGATGCCTCTGATTAAGCGAAAACAGTAGTCTATACAATCAATATTATAAATGTTATAGTTCACAATGAAAAGTTCAGAAATAATAAACAAAACCGAACCCTGACCGCCGCCGTAGACAACTCGTTAAACTGCTTGTATACAAATATCACCGCCTTCTGAATTATTCACATTCTTTCAATCTTAATTTTTCATTTGTCAACTGTATTTTGGGTCACCCTGTACGTTTGTAAAATAAATTCCAATACAATGATCGTCAGTCAAAATAGATAGAAGTGAAGAAATCAAAGTCAAGTGGATTTTACATTGATTAAATTCTTGTAATACCTGATAATATGGATTCCTTGACTGCTGTTGTGACTAAATACGTACACCAAATTTGAGCTCAATATCTTGTCTATTTCCAAAGATATCAAGTGTTTAGTAAAAAAAAACAAAATGCCGGATAATTCGAAAACTAAACATTTCCGGAGTTATGTTTATTGGAACTTTTTTCTTCTTCTTATTTTCACCAAAAGATTAGCTTGGGGGACAATATTTCCTAGACACTCTGTATATACAGAGACTAAACTGGCTTCGATTGTGTCGTAAACACGTCCTCAGGGAAAATCGTATTTGAATATCAAGCCTTTAATAACGGCGGTCAAGGTTCGTTTTTGTTTGGCGCACATTAAATCTATCACCGAAGTTTCAAGGCAATCGGTACAGCTGATTTAGAGATATTGCGAATATTATAACAGAGGGTGTTTTTTTTTTTACCGATAACTCATAAACAGACCGTTTTCCGTGAGAAAGCGACGAATGGATTTTATTTAAGTCTTTAGAAGCTAAAGTTGAGTCGAATTTCATCAAAATCGTTGGAGCCAATTTTGAATAAAATCGTAATTTTGCCGTTTTATATCCTACGACGGCTGCAGCAATTTTAAGTTGTCGGAGATAATATTCAGGATATAGGCCTAATTGTAAAAAAAAAAAAAAAATTCAACCCTTTCACTCCCCTCGCGACCTTTAAAAGGGTCTCTTGGGTGAAATCTACACAAGTATTTTTTCCCCATTTTAATCGTCTACTCTCAGTTAGACCACATCGCCGTTGTCTGAACGATAGCGGCAGCAAATAATAAAAGATAGGAATTCGGAATTACGTCATAGGGGGTATTTTAAATGTCAAAATGGCTGTCATTTTAAACTGATTTTTGTCTGTATCTCGGGTTTTATTTAATTTATAACTCGCTAAATTAGATACAAATGTACAGATTTCTATTCCGCATGCAGTGGTACCAACCCCACGTCTCTACGACTACAAATAGCGAAGTTATTGTCACAAATATAATTTCGAACCCTGACCTCCCAATAAGATATCTGGGGTAGTTAAGGAACTCAGGACTGGGGTCAAGGCCCCGATAAGAAGGAACCTACTTGCATTGGTTGGGTAAGTACCATGATGGCGCGCAACCACTTAATTTTACTCTTTGCTGTCCCAGTCACTTATCCAAGTGTTTGATTGTGGAACACCCTGTATAAGGAAGTCTATCCATTGTCGGGGACAGATTTGAACATCATTTTCTTGGCAATATCATTTTGTAATGATTGAACAACTAATAAGAGAATCCCTCATTATTTTTCCATTACAATAAGGAAGCTTTACAAATAATGTAATTGTGTCTATTAATAATCTTAAAACAGAAAATGGTAATGTTGGTTTAATCATGGATTTACTAACGAGATTCAAACGTATAGCTGTTGTGAACTTCCTTACAATATTCAAAATGCCTCTCTCTCTCTCTCTCTCTCTCTCTCTCTCTCTCTCTCTCTCTCTCTCTCTCTCTCTCTCTCTCTCTCTCTATCTCTCTCTCTCTCCCTCTTCCTCCCTCCCCCCCCTCTCTCTCTCTCTCTCTCTCTCTCTCTCTCTCTCTCTCTCTCTCTCTCTCTCTCTCTCTCTCTCTCTCTCTCTCTCTCTCTCTCTCTCTCTCTCTCTCTCTCTCTCTCTCTCTCTCTCTCTCTCTCTCTCTCTCTCTCTCTCTCTCTCTCTCTCTCTCTCTCTCTCTCTCTCTCTCTCTCTCTCTCTCTCTCTCTCTCTCTCTCTCTCTCTCTCTCTCTCTCTCTCTCTATCTCGTAGAAGAGAGGCTACATATAGCCTCGACTGCTTACAAATATAAGTCGATATTTCAGTTCAGTACACACTCTATTTCTTCATTGGAATAATCAAAAACAAAAATGTTACAACCTAATCGGTTGTGTTTTATAGATGCTTTACAATCGTTAATTAATTCGTATAAACGAAGTAACAGCTGATGTTTTTAGATCTAAGGACTAAAAAGAACAACTTTACCATATCAATGCATGTATTGAAAACAGCTGTTTTTGAAGCAGTATGACGATAAATCAATTTAAGTTGTTAATGCTCCTACCTCTCCCCCCCCCCCAATTTTTAGAATTTTAATTTTTGTTAACAACAAATTTCCTCTCAGTATAGTGATATCGGGAGAGAGAGAGAGAGAGAGAGAGAGAGAGAGAGAGAGAGAGAGAGAGAGAGAGAGAGAGAGAGAGAGAGAGAGAGAGAGAGAGAGAGAGAGAGAGAGAGAGAGAGAGAGAGAGAGAGGACAATTGAATATTGTGAGAAAGGTTACAAAAGAAGACTTTACAACTTCGTAAATTATATTCATTCCTTCCGGCTACTTACAGAGCTGTTTTTGGTATAGTTTTGTAGCAAAATAGATAAAGTTTTATAAGGTTTTATAAAGTTAAAAGTGTACCAAGCAAAGATTAACAGCTACACCAGTTGATACGGTGAATAACTGATGCAGCAAGAGAAATAACAGAGATGAGAGCAGTGCGTTGATTTTCAGGACACACCACATTGATTTTTCTCCCTCATATGGTGAGTAGGTAACGAGACTGTACCTTCCATTTTTAAACACTTTTTCTCTTTAAAATGTCGAGACTTTTGAATCATCCTGTATATAAATTCCAAATAACGCTATTTTTTAAAAACATTTCTTTATTACTTTTTGCTACAACAATTGTGATTATTCTATTTTCCTTCTACATCTATTGAAATCCCCCTGGAAGCCGTCCACATTTCTCTGAAACCTACTGTATATCGAGTAGGCTTTGGAATCGCTCGGCCGCCATTGTTTGTTCTCCCAAGTACCCAGACCCAACCTGTCCATCTCCTTGTAGCCGCTGATGTTGCGTCGGAATCGTTTCAATCTGCCCGTCTTACTTTCCTTTATCATAGACTGGAAGAGTCTCTGCACCTGACAGTAGGAGACGTTGGTCGACAAGGAGGTGGAGCTTTCGATAAACGAAGACGAGTTCCTCTTGCAAATCGAGGGACTTTTGTTTCTGTAACGTTTCCCGCAGTGTCGGACGTCGTCCTTTTTGGATTTATCGTAGAAAATACTCCGGCAGGAGATCCCCTTGACAGTGAACTCTCGGAGCGCGTCTTCGTGTCGTCTCTTTTATATAAACTTTTAATTTCACCGCCCGCAGTGTTCTCCCCGTTTTTCTTTTCATCTACACTTCGATGTCTTCCGTTTCCCTCGCCTTCGTCTCCGCTTTTATAAGTTTTACACATTTTGTTGAATTTCCGCACGTTTTCCTCAAACGTATCGTACGCGTCTCCCTGAACTTTCCCACTTTCCAATTGTGATTTCTTCATATCGTTTATCATCACCATAAAAGCTGCTCTAGTTTCCTTTGGGTAGTGGATTTTGGAAAACTCGTCTATTTTTGTCGCTCGCTTTGCGCTCCAATCCGTAGGTTCTCCAGTTGATTTTTGATCTTTACGTTTATCTATCGTTTCTTTTATATCGTTTTCGCAGGCTAGTTCCTTACAAGCTGTGCTGTTGCATTTCGTACCCAGTGATTTGCTTTTCTTAATACCAGGCGTTTCGACGTAGACGATGATTCTATTCCTATCGTCGACGTTCCGTTTACAATCGCATCTCGCGTTACTGGGAATGTAGGTTTTGTTGATCTTTAGATCGTTTACAGTTTGATTTTTCATTTTCGAATCGACGTCTCTATTAATTGGACTCGTGTTATTTGGATAATACATTTTCGAAGCGTAAGTTTTCTCTGAACGTAGAATTTCACGTGAATCGCGTTTAAAGATTGAACTCGTCACTGGTTGAGATTCGTCGACGGTTATTTTCGGCGGCGAATTGCCGACTAATTTTGTAGATTCGTTAGTTTTACTTTCGTTTATCGCTTTTTTAACTTTGTCTCTATTTATTGTTGGAGAATATTTACCGAAATCGACGAGAGCTGATGAGTTAACGCTTTCAGATTTATCTTCCGGTTTGTTTTTATTCGCAGCTGAATCTTCTCCCATCTGCCAGGGGGTAAATATTCCATCCTCACAGTCTAAATCGTATTTTTTATACTGTGGGAAAAAATAATCGACGGATTTCGCTTTCTTCTCCAAAATTCTTCTCACGTTTGTATTCTCTTCCGGTTTGCTTTGCAATTCGTCGACCGTTATTTCCACGTTCTCTGACAAATCCTTCTGATCCAACCCTGTACAGTTTCTCAAATCCCTAGTTCGATTGTTGTTTCTGAAAGCTATCGACGCGAAGTGCACCGTGAAATGAGGCAAGTATCGACTTATCGGCGCTCCAATTCCCGTCGATTCGTGATCTCTTCTCTTCCTCCTTACGTCGAACAGTTGTTTCACGTAGGATTCTTTCTTCGGTTCTGCGGCGGCGGCGGTGGTGGATGTATCGTTTGGTTTCTTCACTTTTTCATTTTGGTCGGTAACTGTTGTGGAATTGTGTTCGCATTTATCGGCAGTCATTTCGTTTCGACGCGTTTCAACTGGAAAAAAAAAATTTCAATATTAAAGATGTACACAACAACATGTACATTAACACGTGAAAGAAGAAATATTTTATCAGCAGGGAAAGCAACGTTTCGATAACTAAACCGTCATCTTCAAGGGTGTGTTCTTTCTTGGTATTTAAAGGAAATACCTCATACTGTGTAGGTTAGGTTAGGTTAGGTTAGGTTAGGTTAGCTTAGCATCTTATTTAAATATATAGATTTATTTTTCAAAGACGTTCATTTCCACTTTTTGATTGACAACTTACAAAACTATATAGAAATTTGTGAATTTTCCTTCGTCTACTGGTTAGGGAAATTGTCTACTTACGTTTTTTTGACTGATCTTCACGTTTCAAAGACATATTTCTAAAAAAAGTAATCCCCCAACCACTAATAAAACACTAACATAATTAACGTTAGCAAGTTTATTAAACCCTTATGCAGATTAAGGTAACATAACTACCATCCTCAGAGGAATAGGTTAGGTTAAGTTAGGTTAGGTTAAAAAAGTAATCCCCTAACCACAAATAAAACACTAACATAATTAACGTTAGCAAGTTTATTAAACCCTTATGCAGATTAAGGTAACATAACTACCATCCTCAGAGGAATAGGTTAGGTTAGGTTAGGTTAGTTTAAGTTAGGTTAGGTTAAAAAAAGTAATCCCCTAACCACAAATAAAACACTAACATAATTAACGTTAGCAAGTTTATTAAACCCTTATGCAGATTAAGGTAACATAACTACCATCCTCAGAGGAATAGGTTAGGTTAGGTTAGGTTAAAAAAAGTAATCCCCTAACCACAAATAAAACACTAACATAATTAACGTTAGCAAGTATATTAAACCCTTATGCAGATTAAGGTAACATAACTACCATCCTCAGAGGAATTCGTTAGGTTAGGTTAGGTGTGGTTAAAAAAGTAATCCCCTAACCACAAATAAAACACTAACATAATTAACGTTAGCAAGTTTATTAAACCCTTATGCAGATTAAGGTAACATAACTACCATCCTCAGAGGAATTCGTTAGGTTAGGTTAGGTGTGGTTAAAAAAGTAATCCCCTAACCACAAATAAAACACTAACATAATTAACGTTAGCAAGTTTATTAAACCCTTATGCAGATTAAGGTAACATAACTACCATCCTCAGAGGAATAGGTTGGGTTAGGTTAGGTTAGTTTAAGTTAGGTTAGGTTAAAAAAAGTAATCCCCTAACCACAAATAAAACACTAACATAATTAACGTTAGCAAGTTTATTAAACCCTTATGCAGATTAAGGTAACATAACTACCATCCTCAGAGGAATAGGTTAGGTTAGGTTAGGTTAGGTTAGGTTAGGTTAAAAAAAGTAATCCCCTAACCACAAATAAAACACTAACATAATTAACGTTAGCAAGTTTATTAAACCCTTATGCAGATTAAGGTAACATAACTACCATCCTCAGAGGAATTCGTTAGGTTAGGTTAGGTGTGGTTAAAAAAGTAATCCCCTAACCACAAATAAAACACTAACATAATTAACGTTAGCAAGTTTATTAAACCCTTATGCAGATTAAGGTAACATAACTACCATCCTCAGAGGAATTCGTTAGGTTAGGTTAGGTTAGGTTAAAAAAGTAATCCCCTAACCACAAATAAAACACTAACATAATTAACGTTAGCAAGTTTATTAAACCCTTATGCAGATTAAGGTAACATAACTACCATCCTCAGAGGAATAGGTTAGGTTAGGTTAGGTTAGTTTAAGTTAGGTTAGGTTAAAAAAAGTAATCCCCTAACCACAAATAAAACACTAACATAATTAACGTTAGCAAGTTTATTAAACCCTTATGCAGATTAAGGTAACATAACTACCATCCTCAGAGGAATAGGTTAGGTTAGGTTAGGTGTGGTTAAAAAAGTAATCCCCTAACCACAAATAAAACACTAACATAATTAACGTTAGCAAGTTTATTAAACCCTTATGCAGATTAAGGTAACATAACTACCATCCTCAGAGGAATTCGTTAGGTTAGGTTAGGTTAGGTTAAAAAAGTAATCCCCTAACCACAAATAAAACACTAACATAATTAACGTTAGCAAGTTTATTAAACCCTTATGCAGATGTAGGTAACATAACTACCATCCTCAGAGGAATTCGTTAGGTTAGGTTAGGTGTGGTTAAAAAAGTAATCCCCTAACCACAAATAAAACACTAACATAATTAACGTTAGCAAGTTTATTAAACCCTTATGCAGATTAAGGTAACATAACTACCATCCTCAGAGGAATTCGTTAGGTTAGGTTAGGTGTGGTTAAAAAAGTAATCCTCTAACCACAAATAAAACACTAACATAATTAACGTTAGCAAGTTTATTAAACCCTTATGCAGATTAAGGTAACATAACTACCATCCTCAGAGGAATAGGTTAGGTTAGGTTAGGTTAGTTTAAGTTAGGTTAGGTTAAAAAAAGTTATCCCCTAACCACAAATAAAACACTAACATAATTAACGTTAGCAAGTTTATTAAACCCTTATGCAGATTAAGGTAACATAACTACCATCCTCAGAGGAATAGGTTAGGTTAGGTTAGGTTAGTTTAAGTTAGGTTAGGTTAAAAAAAGTAATCCCCTAACCACAAATAAAACACTAACATAATTAACGTTAGCAAGTTTATTAAACCCTTATGCAGATTAAGGTAACATAACTACCATCCTCAGAGGAATTCGTTAGGTTAGGTTAGGTGTGGTTAAAAAAAGTAATCCCCTAACCACAAATAAAACACTAACATAATTAACGTTAGCAAGTTTATTAAACCCTTATGCAGATTAAGGTAACATAACTACCATCCTCAGAGGAATTCGTTAGGTTAGGTTAGGTGTGGTTAAAAAAGTAATCCCCTAACCACAAATAAAACACTAACATAATTAACGTTAGCAACTTTATTAAACCCTTATGCAGATTAAGGTAACATAACTACCATCCTCAGAGGAATAGGTTAGGTTAGGTTAGGTTAGGTTAGGTTAAAAAAAGTAATCCCCTAACTACAAATAAAACACTAACATAATTAACGTTAGCAAGTTTATTAAACTCTTATGCAGATTAAGGTAACATAACTACCATCCTCAGAGGAATAGGTTAGGTTAGTTTAAGTTAGGTTAGGTTAAAAAAAGTAATCCCCTAATCACAAATAAAACACTAACATAATTAACGTTAGCAAGTTTATTAAACCCTTATGCAGATTAAGGTAACATAACTACCATCCTCAGAGGAATAGGTTAGGTTAGGTTAGGTTAGGTTAGGTGAAAAAAAGTAATCCCCTAACCACAAATAAAACACTAACATAATTAACGTTAGCAAGTTTATTAAACCCTTATGCAGATTAAGGTAACATAACTACCATCCTCAGAGGAATTCGTTAGGTTAGGTTAGGTGTGGTTAAAAAAGTAATCCCCTAACCACAAATAAAACACTAACATAATTAACGTTAGCAAGTTTATTAAACCCTTATGCAGATTAAGGTAACATAACTACCATCCTCAGAGGAATTCGTTAGGTTAGGTTAGGTGTGGTTAAAAAAGTAATCCCCTAACCACAAATAAAACACTAACATAATTAACGTTAGCAAGTTTATTAAACCCTTATGCAGATTAAGGTAACATAACTACCATCCTCAGAGGAATAGGTTAGGTTAGGTTAGGTTAAAAAAAGTAATCCCCTAACCACAAATAAAACACTAACATAATTAACGTTAGCAAGTTTATTAAACCCTTATGCAGATTAAGGTAACATAACTACCATCCTCAGAGGAATTCGTTAGGTTAGGTTAGGTGTGGTTAAAAAAGTAATCCCCTAACCACAAATAAAACACTAACATAAATAACGTTAGCAAGTTTATTAAACCCTTATGCAGATTAAGGTAACATAACTACCATCCTCAGAGGAATAGGTTAGGTTAGGTTAGGTTAGGTTAGGTTAGGTTAAAAAAAGTAATCCCCTAACCACAAATAAAACACTAACATAATTAACGTTAGCAAGTTTATTAAACCCTTATGCAGATTAAGGTAACATAACTACCATCCTCAGAGGAATTCGTTAGGTTAGGTTAAAAAAAGTAATCCCCTAACCACAAATAAAACACTAACATAATTAACGTTAGCAAGATTATTAAACCCTTATGCAGATTAAGGTAACATAACTACCATCCTCAGAGGAATAGGTTAGGTTAGGTTAGGTTAGGTTAGGTTAGGTTAAAAAAAGTAATCCCCTAACCACAAATAAAACACTAACATAATTAACGTTAGCAAGTTTATTAAACCCTTATGCAGATTAAGGTAACATAACTACCATCCTCAGTGGAATAGGTTAGGTTTGGTTAGGTTAGGTATGGTTAGGTTAGGTTAGGTGTGGTTAAAAAAGTAATCCCCTAACCACAAATAAAACACTAACATAATTACCGTTAGCAAGTTTATTAAACCCTTATGCAGATTAAGGTAACATAAATACCATCCTCAGTGGAATAGGTTAGGTTAGGTTAGGTGTGGTTAAAAAAGTAATCCCCTAACCACAAATAAAACACTAACATAATTAACGTTAGCAAGTTTATTAAACCCTTATGCAGATTAAGGTAACATAACTACCATCCTCAGAGGAATTCGTTAGGTTAGGTTAGGTGTGGTTAAAAAAGTAATCCCCTAACCACAAATAAAACACTAACATAATTAACGTTAGCAAGTTTATTAAACCCTTATGCAGATTAAGGTAACATAACTACCATCCTCAGTGGAATAGGTTAGGTTAGGTTAGGTGTGGTTAAAAAAGTAATCCCCTAACCACAAATAAAACACTAACATAATTACCGTTAGCAAGTTTATTAAACCCTTATGCAGATTAAGGTAACATAACTACCATCCTCAGTGGAATAGGTTAGGTTAGGTTAGGTGTGGTTAAAAAAGTAATCCCCTAACCACAAATAAAACACTAACATAATTAACGTTAGCAAGTTTATTAAACCCTTATGCAGATTAAGGTAACATAACTACCATCCTCAGTGGAATAGATTAGGTTTGGTTAGGTTAGGTATGGTTAGGTTAGGTTAGGTGTGGTTAAAAACGGTAATCCCCTAACCACAAATAAAACGCTAACATAATTAACGTTAGCAAGTTTATTAAACCCTTATGCAGATGTGGGTAACATAACTACCATCCTCAGAGGAATTCGTTAGGTTAGGTTAGGTGTGGTTAAAAAAGTAATCCCCTAACCACAAATAAAACACTAACATAATTAACGTTAGCAAGTTTATTAAACCCTTATGCAGATTAAGGTAACATAACTACCATCCTCAGTGGAATAGGTTAGGTTAGGTTAGGTGTGGTTAAAAAAGTAATCCCCTAACCACAAATAAAACACTAACATAATTAACGTTAGCAAGTTTATTAAACCCTTATGCAGATTAAGGTAACATAACTACCATCCTCAGTGGAATAGGTTAGGTTTGGTTAGGTTAGGTATGGTTAGGTTAGGTTAGGTGTGGTTAAAAACGGTAATCCCCTAACCACAAATAAAACACTAACATAATTAACGTTAGCAAGTTTATTAAACCCTTATGCAGATTAAGGTAACATAACTACCATCCTCAGAGGAATTCGTTAGGTTAGGTTTGGTGTGGTTAAAAAAGTAATCCCCTAACCACAAATAAAACACTAACATAATTAACGTTAGTAAGTTTATTAAACCCTTATGCAGATTAAGGTAACATAACTACCATCCTCAGAGGAATTCGTTAGGTTAGGTTAGGTGTGGTTAAAAAAGTAATCCCCTAACCACAAATAATACACTAACATAATTAACGTTAGCAAGTTTATTAAACCCTTATGCAGATTAAGGTAACATAACTACCATCCTCAGAGGAATTCGTTAGGTTAGGTTAGGTGTGGTTAAAAAAGTAATCCCCTAACCACAAATAAAACACTAACATAATTAACGTTAGCAAGTTTATTAAACCCTTATGCAGATTAAGGTAACATAACTACCATCCTCAGAGGAATTCGTTAGGTTAGGTTAGGTGTGGTTAAAAAAGTAATCCCCTAACCACAAATAAAACACTAACATAATTAACGTTAGCAAGTTTATTAAACCCTTATGCAGATTAAGGTAACATAACTACCATCCTCAGAGGAATTCGTTAGGTTAGGTTAGGTGTGGTTAAAAAAGTAATCCCCTAACCACAAATAAAACACTAACATAATTAACGTTAGCAAGTTTATTAAACCCTTATGCAGATTAAGGTAACATAACTACCATCCTCAGAGGAATTCGTTAGGTTAGGTTAGGTGTGGTTAAAAAAGTAATCCCCTAACCACAAATAAAACACTAACATAATTAACGTTAGCAAGTTTATTAAACCCTTATGCAGATTAAGGTAACATAACTACCATCCTCAGAGGAATTCGTTAGGTTAGGTTAGGTGTGGTTAAAAAAGTAATCCCCTAACCACAAATAAAACACTAACATAATTAACGTTAGCAAGTTTATTAAACCCTTATGCAGATTAAGGTAACATAACTACCATCCTCAGAGGAAATCGTTAGGTTAGGTTAGGTGTGGTTAAAAAAGTAATCCCTTAACCACAAATAAAACACTAACATAATTAACGTTAGCAAGTTTATTAAACCCTTATGCAGATTAAGGTAACATAACTACCATCCTCAGAGGAATTCGTTAGGTTAGGTTAGGTGTGGTTAAAAAAGTAATCCCCTAACCACAAATAAAACACTAACATAATTAACGTTAGCAAGTTTATTAAACCCTTATGCAGATTAAGGTAACATAACTACCATCCTCAGAGGAATTCGTTAGGTTAGGTTAGGTGTGGTTAAAAAAGTAATCCCCTAACCACAAATAAAACACTAACATAATTAACGTTAGCAAGTTTATTAAACCCTTATGCAGATTAAGGTAACATAACTACCATCCTCAGAGGAATTCGTTAGGTTAGGTTAGGTGTGGTTAAAAAAGTAATCCCCTAACCACAAATAAAACACTAACATAATTAACGTTAGCAAGTTTATTAAACCCTTATGCAGATGTAGGTAACATAACTACCATCCTCAGAGGAATTCGTTAGGTTAGGTTAGGTGTGGTTAAAAAAGTAATCCCCTAACCACAAATAAAACACTAACATAATTAACGTTAGCAAGTTTATTAAACCCTTATGCAGATTAAGGTAACATAACTACCATCCTCAAATAATAGGTTAGGTTAGGTTAGGTGTGGTTAAAAAAAGTAATCTCCTAACCACAAATAAAACACTAACATAATTAACGTTAGCAAGTTTATTAAACCCTTATGCAGATTAAGGTAACATAACTACCATCCTCAGAGGAATTCGTTAGGTTAGGTTAGGTGTGGTTAAAAAAGTAATCCCCTAACCACAAATAAAACACTAACATAATTAACGTTAGCAAGTTTATTAAACCCTTATGCAGATGTAGGTAACATAACTACCATCCTCAGAGGAATTCGTTAGGTTAGGTTAGGTGTGGTTAAAAAAGTAATCCCCTAACCACAAATAAAACACTAACATAATTAACGTTAGCAAGTTTATTAAACCCTTATGCAGATTAAGGTAACATAACTACCATCCTTAAAATAATAGGTTAGGTTAGGTTAGGTTAGGTGTGGTTAAAAAAAGTAATCCCCTAACCACAAATAAAACACTAACATAATTAACGTTAGCAAGTTTATTAAACCCTTATGCAGATTAAGGTAACATAACTACCATCCTCAGAGGAATTCGTTAGGTTAGGTTAGGTGTGGTTAAAAAAGTAATCCCCTAACCACAAATAAAACACTAACATAATTAACGTTAGCAAGTTTATTAAACCCTTATGCAGATTAAGGTAACATAACTACCATCCTCAGAGGAATAGGTTAGGTTAGGTTAGGTTAGGTTAGGTTAGGTTAAAAAAAGTAATCCCCTAACCACAAATAAAACACTAACATAATTAACGTTAGCAAGTTTATTAAACCCTTATGCAGATTAAGGTAACATAACTACCATCCTCAGAGGAATTCGTTAGGTTAGGTTAGGTGTGGTTAAAAAAGTAATCCCCTAACCACAAATAAAACACTAACATAATTAACGTTAGCAAGTTTATTAAACCCTTATGCAGATTAAGGTAACATAACTACCATCCTCAGAGGAATTCGTTAGGTTAGGTTAGGTTAGGTTAAAAAAGTAATCCCCTAACCACAAATAAAACACTAACATAATTAACGTTAGCAAGTTTATTAAACCCTTATGCAGATTAAGGTAACATAACTACCATCCTCAGAGGAATAGGTTCGGTTAGGTTAGGTTAGTTTAAGTTAGGTTAGGTTAAAAAAAGTAATCCCCTAACCACAAATAAAACACTAACATAATTAACGTTAGCAAGTTTATTAAACCCTTATGCAGATTAAGGTAACATAACTACCATCCTCAGAGGAATAGGTTAGGTTAGGTTAGGTGTGGTTAAAAAAGTAATCCCCTAACCACAAATAAAACACTAACATAATTAACGTTAGCAAGTTTATTAAACCCTTATGCAGATTAAGGTAACATAACTACCATCCTCAGAGGAATTCGTTAGGTTAGGTTAGGTGAGGTTAAAAAAGTAATCCCCTAACCACAAATAAAACACTAACATAATTAACGTTAGCAAGTTTATTAAACCCTTATGCAGATGTAGGTAACATAACTACCATCCTCAGAGGAATTCGTTAGGTTAGGTTAGGTGTGGTTAAAAAAGTAATCCCCTAACCACAAATAAAACACTAACATAATTAACGTTAGCAAGTTTATTAAACCCTTATGCAGATTAAGGTAACATAACTACCATCCTCAGAGGAATTCGTTAGGTTAGGTTAGGTGTGGTTAAAAAAGTAATCCTCTAACCACAAATAAAACACTAACATAATTAACGTTAGCAAGTTTATTAAACCCTTATGCAGATTAAGGTAACATAACTACCATCCTCAGAGGAATAGGTTAGGTTAGGTTAGGTTAGTTTAAGTTAGGTTAGGTTAAAAAAAGTTATCCCCTAACCACAAATAAAACACTAACATAATTAACGTTAGCAAGTTTATTAAACCCTTATGCAGATTAAGGTAACATAACTACCATCCTCAGAGGAATAGGTTAGGTTAGGTTAGGTTAGTTTAAGTTAGGTTAGGTTAAAAAAAGTAATCCCCTAACCACAAATAAAACACTAACATAATTAACGTTAGCAAGTTTATTAAACCCTTATGCAGATTAAGGTAACATAACTACCATCCTCAGAGGAATTCGTTAGGTTAGGTTAGGTGTGGTTACAAAAGGAATCCCCTAACCACAAATAAAACACTAACATAATTAACGTTAGCAAGTTTATTAAACCCTTATGCAGATTAAGGTAACATAACTACCATCCTCAGAGGAATTCGTTAGGTTAGGTTAGGTGTGGTTAAAAAAGTAATCCCCTAACCACAAATAAAACACTAACATAATTAACGTTAGCAACTTTATTAAACCCTTATGCAGATTAAGGTAACATAACTACCATCCTCAGAGGAATAGGTTAGGTTAGGTTAGGTTAGGTTAGGTTAAAAAAAGTAATCCCCTAACCACAAATAAAACACTAACATAATTAACGTTAGCAAGTTTATTAAACTCTTATGCAGATTAAGGTAACATAACTACCATCCTCAGAGGAATAGGTTAGGTTAGTTTAAGTTAGGTTAGGTTAAAAAAAGTAATCCCCTAACCACAAATAAAACACTAACATAATTAACGTTAGCAAGTTTATTAAACCCTTATGCAGATTAAGGTAACATAACTACCATCCTCAGAGGAATAGGTTAGGTTAGGTTAGGTTAGGTTAGGTGAAAAAAAGTAATCCCCTAACCACAAATAAAACACTAACATAATTAACGTTAGCAAGTTTATTAAACCCTTATGCAGATTAAGGTAACATAACTACCATCCTCAGAGGAATTCGTTAGGTTAGGTTAGGTGTGGTTAAAAAAGTAATCCCCTAACCACAAATAAAACACTAACATAATTAACGTTAGCAAGTTTATTAAACCCTTATGCAGATTAAGGTAACATAACTACCATCCTCAGAGGAATTCGTTAGGTTAGGTTAGGTGTGGTTAAAAAAGTAATCCCCTAACCACAAATAAAACACTAACATAATTAACGTTAGCAAGTTTATTAAACCCTTATGCAGATTAAGGTAACATAACTACCATCCTCAGAGGAATAGGTTAGGTTAGGTTAGGTTAAAAAAAGTAATCCCCTAACCACAAATAAAACACTAACATAATTAACGTTAGCAAGTTTATTAAACCCTTATGCAGATTAAGGTAACATAACTACCATCCTCAGAGGAATTCGTTAGGTTAGGTTAGGTGTGGTTAAAAAAGTAATCCCCTAACCACAAATAAAACACTAACATAAATAACGTTAGCAAGTTTATTAAACCCTTATGCAGATTAAGGTAACATAACTACCATCCTCAGAGGAATAGGTTAGGTTAGGTTAGGTTAGGTTAGGTTAGGTTAAAAAAAGTAATCCCCTAACCACAAATAAAACACTAACATAATTAACGTTAGCAAGTTTATTAAACCCTTATGCAGATTAAGGTAACATAACTACCATCCTCAGAGGAATTCGTTAGGTTAGGTTAGGTTAGGTTAAAAAAAGTAATCCCCTAACCACAAATAAAACACTAACATAATTAACGTTAGCAAGATTATTAAACCCTTATGCAGATTAAGGTAACATAACTACCATCCTCAGAGGAATAGGTTAGGTTAGGTTAGGTTAGGTTAGGTTAGGTTAAAAAAAGTAATCCCCTAACCACAAATAAAACACTAACATAATTAACGTTAGCAAGTTTATTAAACCCTTATGCAGATTAAGGTAACATAACTACCATCCTCAGTGGAATAGGTTAGGTTTGGTTAGGTTAGGTATGGTTAGGTTAGGTTAGGTGTGGTTAAAAAAGTAATCCCCTAACCACAAATAAAACACTAACATAATTACCGTTAGCAAGTTTATTAAACCCTTATGCAGATTAAGGTAACATAAATACCATCCTCAGTGGAATAGGTTAGGTTAGGTTAGGTGTGGTTAAAAAAGTAATCCCCTAACCACAAATAAAACACTAACATAATTAACGTTAGCAAGTTTATTAAACCCTTATGCAGATTAAGGTAACATAACTACCATCCTCAGAGGAATTCGTTAGGTTAGGTTAGGTGTGGTTAAAAAAGTAATCCCCTAACCACAAATAAAACACTAACATAATTAACGTTAGCAAGTTTATTAAACCCTTATGCAGATTAAGGTAACATAACTACCATCCTCAGAGGAATTCGTTAGGTTAGGTTAGGTGTGGTTAAAAAAGTAATCCCCTAACCACAAATAAAACACTAACATAATTAACGTTAGCAAGTTTATTAAACCCTTATGCAGATTAAGGTAACATAACTACCATCCTCAGAGGAATAGGTTAGGTTAGGTTAGGTTAAAAAAAGTAATCCCCTAACCACAAATAAAACACTAACATAATTAACGTTAGCAAGTTTATTAAACCCTTATGCAGATTAAGGTAACATAACTACCATCCTCAGAGGAATTCGTTAGGTTAGGTTAGGTGTGGTTAAAAAAGTAATCCCCTAACCACAAATAAAACACTAACATAAATAACGTTAGCAAGTTTATTAAACCCTTATGCAGATTAAGGTAACATAACTACCATCCTCAGAGGAATAGGTTAGGTTAGGTTAGGTTAGGTTAAAAAAAGTAATCCCCTAACCACAAATAAAACACTAACATAATTAACGTTAGCAAGTTTATTAAACCCTTATGCAGATTAAGGTAACATAACTACCATCCTCAGAGGAATTCGTTAGGTTAGGTTAGGTTAGGTTAAAAAAAGTAATCCCCTAACCACAAATAAAACACTAACATAATTAACGTTAGCAAGATTATTAAACCCTTATGCAGATTAAGGTAACATAACTACCATCCTCAGAGGAATAGGTTAGGTTAGGTTAGGTTAGGTTAGGTTAGGTTAAAAAAAGTAATCCCCTAACCACAAATAAAACACTAACATAATTAACGTTAGCAAGTTTATTAAACCCTTATGCAGATTAAGGTAACATAACTACCATCCTCAGTGGAATAGGTTAGGTTTGGTTAGGTTAGGTATGGTTAGGTTAGGTTAGGTGTGGTTAAAAAAGTAATCCCCTAACCACAAATAAAACACTAACATAATTACCGTTAGCAAGTTTATTAAACCCTTATGCAGATTAAGGTAACATAAATACCATCCTCAGTGGAATAGGTTAGGTTAGGTTAGGTGTGGTTAAAAAAGTAATCCCCTAACCACAAATAAAACACTAACATAATTAACGTTAGCAAGTTTATTAAACCCTTATGCAGATTAAGGTAACATAACTACCATCCTCAGAGGAATTCGTTAGGTTAGGTTAGGTGTGGTTAAAAAAGTAATCCCCTAACCACAAATAAAACACTAACATAATTAACGTTAGCAAGTTTATTAAACCCTTATGCAGATTAAGGTAACATAACTACCATCCTCAGTGGAATAGGTTAGGTTAGGTTAGGTGTGGTTAAAAAAGTAATCCCCTAACCACAAATAAAACACTAACATAATTACCGTTAGCAAGTTTATTAAACCCTTATGCAGATTAAGGTAACATAACTACCATCCTCAGTGGAATAGGTTAGGTTAGGTTAGGTGTGGTTAAAAAAGTAATCCCCTAACCACAAATAAAACACTAACATAATTAACGTTAGCAAGTTTATTAAACCCTTATGCAGATTAAGGTAACATAACTACCATCCTCAGTGGAATAGGTTAGGTTTGGTTAGGTTAGGTATGGTTAGGTTAGGTTAGGTGTGGTTAAAAACGGTAATCCCCTAACCACAAATAAAACGCTAACATAATTAACGTTAGCAAGTTTATTAAACCCTTATGCAGATGTGGGTAACATAACTACCATCCTCAGAGGAATTCGTTAGGTTAGGTTAGGTGTGGTTAAAAAAGTAATCCCCTAACCACAAATAAAACACTAACATAATTAACGTTAGCAAGTTTATTAAACCCTTATGCAGATTAAGGTAACATAACTACCATCCTCAGAGGAATAGGTTAGGTTAGGTTAGGTGTGGTTAAAAAAGTAATCCCCTAACCACAAATAAAACACTAACATAATTAACGTTAGCAAGTTTATTAAACCATTATTCAGATTAAGGTAACATAACTACCATCCTCAGAGGAATTCGTTAGGTTAGGTTAGGTTAAAAAAAGTAATCCCCTAACCACAAATAAAACACTAACATAATTAACGTTAGCAAGTTTATTAAACCCTTATGCAGATGTAGGTAACATAACTACCATCCTCAGAGGAATTCGTTAGGTTAGGTTAGGTGTGGTTAAAAAAGTAATCCCCTAACCACAAATAAAACACTAACATAATTAACGTTAGCAAGTTTATTAAACCCTTATGCAGATTAAGGTAACATAACTACCATCCTCAGTGGAATAGGTTAGGTTAGGTTAGGTGTGGTTAAAAAAGTAATCCCCTAACCACAAATAAAACACTAACATAATTAACGTTAGCAAGTTTATTAAACCCTTATGCAGATTAAGGTAACATAACTACCATCCTCAGTGGAATAGGTTAGGTTTGGTTAGGTTAGGTATGGTTAGGTTAGGTTAGGTGTGGTTAAAAACGGTAATCCCCTAACCACAAATAAAACACTAACATAATTAACGTTAGCAAGTTTATTAAACCCTTATGCAGATTAAGGTAACATAACTACCATCCTCAGAGGAATTCGTTAGGTTAGGTTTGGTGTGGTTAAAAAAGTAATCCCCTAACCACAAATAAAACACTAACATAATTAACGTTAGTAAGTTTATTAAACCCTTATGCAGATTAAGGTAACATAACTACCATCCTCAGAGGAATTCGTTAGGTTAGGTTAGGTGTGGTTAAAAAAGTAATCCCCTAACCACAAATAATACACTAACATAATTAACGTTAGCAAGTTTATTAAACCCTTATGCAGATTAAGGTAACATAACTACCATCCTCAGAGGAATTCGTTAGGTTAGGTTAGGTGTGGTTAAAAAAGTAATCCCCTAACCACAAATAAAACACTAACATAATTAACGTTAGCAAGTTTATTAAACCCTTATGCAGATTAAGGTAACATAACTACCATCCTCAGAGGAATTCGTTAGGTTAGGTTAGGTGTGGTTAAAAAAGTAATCCCCTAACCACAAATAAAACACTAACATAATTAACGTTAGCAAGTTTATTAAACCCTTATGCAGATTAAGGTAACATAACTACCATCCTCAGAGGAATTCGTTAGGTTAGGTTAGGTGTGGTTAAAAAAGTAATCCCCTAACCACAAATAAAACACTAACATAATTAACGTTAGCAAGTTTATTAAACCCTTATGCAGATTAAGGTAACATAACTACCATCCTCAGAGGAATTCGTTAGGTTAGGTTAGGTGTGGTTAAAAAAGTAATCCCCTAACCACAAATAAAACACTAACATAATTAACGTTAGCAAGTTTATTAAACCCTTATGCAGATTAAGGTAACATAACTACCATCCTCAGAGGAATTCGTTAGGTTAGGTTAGGTGTGGTTAAAAAAGTAATCCCCTAACCACAAATAAAACACTAACATAATTAACGTTAGCAAGTTTATTAAACCCTTATGCAGATTAAGGTAACATAACTACCATCCTCAGAGGAAATCGTTAGGTTAGGTTAGGTGTGGTTAAAAAAGTAATCCCTTAACCACAAATAAAACACTAACATAATTAACGTTAGCAAGTTTATTAAACCCTTATGCAGATTAAGGTAACATAACTACCATCCTCAGAGGAATTCGTTAGGTTAGGTTAGGTGTGGTTAAAAAAGTAATCCCCTAACCACAAATAAAACACTAACATAATTAACGTTAGCAAGTTTATTAAACCCTTATGCAGATTAAGGTAACATAACTACCATCCTCAGAGGAATTCGTTAGGTTAGGTTAGGTGTGGTTAAAAAAGTAATCCCCTAACCACAAATAAAACACTAACATAATTAACGTTAGCAAGTTTATTAAACCCTTATGCAGATTAAGGTAACATAACTACCATCCTCAGAGGAATTCGTTAGGTTAGGTTAGGTGTGGTTAAAAAAGTAATCCCCTAACCACAAATAAAACACTAACATAATTAACGTTAGCAAGTTTATTAAACCCTTATGCAGATGTAGGTAACATAACTACCATCCTCAGAGGAATTCGTTAGGTTAGGTTAGGTGTGGTTAAAAAAGTAATCCCCTAACCACAAATAAAACACTAACATAATTAACGTTAGCAAGTTTATTAAACCCTTATGCAGATTAAGGTAACATAACTACCATCCTCAAATAATAGGTTAGGTTAGGTTAGGTGTGGTTAAAAAAAGTAATCTCCTAACCACAAATAAAACACTAACATAATTAACGTTAGCAAGTTTATTAAACCCTTATGCAGATTAAGGTAACATAACTACCATCCTCAGAGGAATTCGTTAGGTTAGGTTAGGTGTGGTTAAAAAAGTAATCCCCTAACCACAAATAAAACACTAACATAATTAACGTTAGCAAGTTTATTAAACCCTTATGCAGATGTAGGTAACATAACTACCATCCTCAGAGGAATTCGTTAGGTTAGGTTAGGTGTGGTTAAAAAAGTAATCCCCTAACCACAAATAAAACACTAACATAATTAACGTTAGCAAGTTTATTAAACCCTTATGCAGATTAAGGTAACATAACTACCATCCTTAAAATAATAGGTTAGGTTAGGTTAGGTTAGGTGTGGTTAAAAAAAGTAATCCCCTAACCACAAATAAAACACTAACATAATTAACGTTAGCAAGTTTATTAAACCCTTATGCAGATTAAGGTAACATAACTACCATCCTCAGAGGAATTCGTTAGGTTAGGTTAGGTGTGGTTAAAAAAGTAATCCCCTAACCACAAATAAAACACTAACATAATTAACGTTAGCAAGTTTATTAAACCCTTATGCAGATTAAGGTAACATAACTACCATCCTCAGAGGAATAGGTTAGGTTAGGTTAGGTTAGGTTAGGTTAGGTTAAAAAAAGTAATCCCCTAACCACAAATAAAACACTAACATAATTAACGTTAGCAAGTTTATTAAACCCTTATGCAGATTAAGGTAACATAACTACCATCCTCAGAGGAATTCGTTAGGTTAGGTTAGGTGTGGTTAAAAAAGTAATCCCCTAACCACAAATAAAACACTAACATAATTAACGTTAGCAAGTTTATTAAACCCTTATGCAGATTAAGGTAACATAACTACCATCCTCAGAGGAATTCGTTAGGTTAGGTTAGGTTAGGTTAAAAAAGTAATCCCCTAACCACAAATAAAACACTAACATAATTAACGTTAGCAAGTTTATTAAACCCTTATGCAGATTAAGGTAACATAACTACCATCCTCAGAGGAATAGGTTCGGTTAGGTTAGGTTAGTTTAAGTTAGGTTAGGTTAAAAAAAGTAATCCCCTAACCACAAATAAAACACTAACATAATTAACGTTAGCAAGTTTATTAAACCCTTATGCAGATTAAGGTAACATAACTACCATCCTCAGAGGAATAGGTTAGGTTAGGTTAGGTGTGGTTAAAAAAGTAATCCCCTAACCACAAATAAAACACTAACATAATTAACGTTAGCAAGTTTATTAAACCCTTATGCAGATTAAGGTAACATAACTACCATCCTCAGAGGAATTCGTTAGGTTAGGTTAGGTGAGGTTAAAAAAGTAATCCCCTAACCACAAATAAAACACTAACATAATTAACGTTAGCAAGTTTATTAAACCCTTATGCAGATGTAGGTAACATAACTACCATCCTCAGAGGAATTCGTTAGGTTAGGTTAGGTGTGGTTAAAAAAGTAATCCCCTAACCACAAATAAAACACTAACATAATTAACGTTAGCAAGTTTATTAAACCCTTATGCAGATTAAGGTAACATAACTACCATCCTCAGAGGAATTCGTTAGGTTAGGTTAGGTGTGGTTAAAAAAGTAATCCTCTAACCACAAATAAAACACTAACATAATTAACGTTAGCAAGTTTATTAAACCCTTATGCAGATTAAGGTAACATAACTACCATCCTCAGAGGAATAGGTTAGGTTAGGTTAGGTTAGTTTAAGTTAGGTTAGGTTAAAAAAAGTTATCCCCTAACCACAAATAAAACACTAACATAATTAACGTTAGCAAGTTTATTAAACCCTTATGCAGATTAAGGTAACATAACTACCATCCTCAGAGGAATAGGTTAGGTTAGGTTAGGTTAGTTTAAGTTAGGTTAGGTTAAAAAAAGTAATCCCCTAACCACAAATAAAACACTAACATAATTAACGTTAGCAAGTTTATTAAACCCTTATGCAGATTAAGGTAACATAACTACCATCCTCAGAGGAATTCGTTAGGTTAGGTTAGGTGTGGTTAAAAAAAGTAATCCCCTAACCACAAATAAAACACTAACATAATTAACGTTAGCAAGTTTATTAAACCCTTATGCAGATTAAGGTAACATAACTACCATCCTCAGAGGAATTCGTTAGGTTAGGTTAGGTGTGGTTAAAAAAGTAATCCCCTAACCACAAATAAAACACTAACATAATTAACGTTAGCAACTTTATTAAACCCTTATGCAGATTAAGGTAACATAACTACCATCCTCAGAGGAATAGGTTAGGTTAGGTTAGGTTAGGTTAGGTTAAAAAAAGTAATCCCCTAACCACAAATAAAACACTAACATAATTAACGTTAGCAAGTTTATTAAACTCTTATGCAGATTAAGGTAACATAACTACCATCCTCAGAGGAATAGGTTAGGTTAGTTTAAGTTAGGTTAGGTTAAAAAAAGTAATCCCCTAACCACAAATAAAACACTAACATAATTAACGTTAGCAAGTTTATTAAACCCTTATGCAGATTAAGGTAACATAACTACCATCCTCAGAGGAATAGGTTAGGTTAGGTTAGGTTAGGTTAGGTGAAAAAAAGTAATCCCCTAACCACAAATAAAACACTAACATAATTAACGTTAGCAAGTTTATTAAACCCTTATGCAGATTAAGGTAACATAACTACCATCCTCAGAGGAATTCGTTAGGTTAGGTTAGGTGTGGTTAAAAAAGTAATCCCCTAACCACAAATAAAACACTAACATAATTAACGTTAGCAAGTTTATTAAACCCTTATGCAGATTAAGGTAACATAACTACCATCCTCAGAGGAATTCGTTAGGTTAGGTTAGGTGTGGTTAAAAAAGTAATCCCCTAACCACAAATAAAACACTAACATAATTAACGTTAGCAAGTTTATTAAACCCTTATGCAGATTAAGGTAACATAACTACCATCCTCAGAGGAATAGGTTAGGTTAGGTTAGGTTAAAAAAAGTAATCCCCTAACCACAAATAAAACACTAACATAATTAACGTTAGCAAGTTTATTAAACCCTTATGCAGATTAAGGTAACATAACTACCATCCTCAGAGGAATTCGTTAGGTTAGGTTAGGTGTGGTTAAAAAAGTAATCCCCTAACCACAAATAAAACACTAACATAAATAACGTTAGCAAGTTTATTAAACCCTTATGCAGATTAAGGTAACATAACTACCATCCTCAGAGGAATAGGTTAGGTTAGGTTAGGTTAGGTTAGGTTAGGTTAAAAAAAGTAATCCCCTAACCACAAATAAAACACTAACATAATTAACGTTAGCAAGTTTATTAAACCCTTATGCAGATTAAGGTAACATAACTACCATCCTCAGAGGAATTCGTTAGGTTAGGTTAGGTTAGGTTAAAAAAAGTAATCCCCTAACCACAAATAAAACACTAACATAATTAACGTTAGCAAGATTATTAAACCCTTATGCAGATTAAGGTAACATAACTACCATCCTCAGAGGAATAGGTTAGGTTAGGTTAGGTTAGGTTAGGTTAGGTTAAAAAAAGTAATCCCCTAACCACAAATAAAACACTAACATAATTAACGTTAGCAAGTTTATTAAACCCTTATGCAGATTAAGGTAACATAACTACCATCCTCAGTGGAATAGGTTAGGTTTGGTTAGGTTAGGTATGGTTAGGTTAGGTTAGGTGTGGTTAAAAAAGTAATCCCCTAACCACAAATAAAACACTAACATAATTACCGTTAGCAAGTTTATTAAACCCTTATGCAGATTAAGGTAACATAAATACCATCCTCAGTGGAATAGGTTAGGTTAGGTTAGGTGTGGTTAAAAAAGTAATCCCCTAACCACAAATAAAACACTAACATAATTAACGTTAGCAAGTTTATTAAACCCTTATGCAGATTAAGGTAACATAACTACCATCCTCAGAGGAATTCGTTAGGTTAGGTTAGGTGTGGTTAAAAAAGTAATCCCCTAACCACAAATAAAACACTAACATAATTAACGTTAGCAAGTTTATTAAACCCTTATGCAGATTAAGGTAACATAACTACCATCCTCAGTGGAATAGGTTAGGTTAGGTTAGGTGTGGTTAAAAAAGTAATCCCCTAACCACAAATAAAACACTAACATAATTACCGTTAGCAAGTTTATTAAACCCTTATGCAGATTAAGGTAACATAACTACCATCCTCAGTGGAATAGGTTAGGTTAGGTTAGGTGTGGTTAAAAAAGTAATCCCCTAACCACAAATAAAACACTAACATAATTAACGTTAGCAAGTTTATTAAACCCTTATGCAGATTAAGGTAACATAACTACCATCCTCAGTGGAATAGGTTAGGTTTGGTTAGGTTAGGTATGGTTAGGTTAGGTTAGGTGTGGTTAAAAACGGTAATCCCCTAACCACAAATAAAACGCTAACATAATTAACGTTAGCAAGTTTATTAAACCCTTATGCAGATGTAGGTAACATAACTACCATCCTCAGAGGAATTCGTTAGGTTAGGTTAGGTGTGGTTAAAAAAGTAATCCCCTAACCACAAATAAAACACTAACATAATTAACGTTAGCAAGTTTATTAAACCCTTATGCAGATTAAGGTAACATAACTACCATCCTCAGAGGAATAGGTTAGGTTAGGTTAGGTGTGGTTAAAAAAGTAATCCCCTAACCACAAATAAAACACTAACATAATTAACGTTAGCAAGTTTATTAAACCATTATTCAGATTAAGGTAACATAACTACCATCCTCAGAGGAATTCGTTAGGTTAGGTTAGGTTAAAAAAAGTAATCCCCTAACCACAAATAAAACACTAACATAATTAACGTTAGCAAGTTTATTAAACCCTTATGCAGATGTAGGTAACATAACTACCATCCTCAGAGGAATTCGTTAGGTTAGGTTAGGTGTGGTTAAAAAAGTAATCCCCTAACCACAAATAAAACACTAACATAATTAACGTTAGCAAGTTTATTAAACCCTTATGCAGATTAAGGTAACATAACTACCATCCTCAGAGGAATTCGTTAGGTTAGGTTAGGTGTGGTTAAAAAAGTAATCCCCTAACCACAAATAAAACACTAACATAATTAACGTTAGCAAGTTTATTAAACCCTTATGCAGATTAAGGTAACATAACTACCATCCTCAGTGGAATAGGTTAGGTTTGGTTAGGTTAGGTATGGTTAGGTTAGGTTAGGTGTGGTTAAAAACGGTAATCCCCTAACCACAAATAAAACACTAACATAATTAACGTTAGCAAGTTTATTAAACCCTTATGCAGATTAAGGTAACATAACTACCATCCTCAGAGGAATTCGTTAGGTTAGGTTTGGTGTGGTTAAAAAAGTAATCCCCTAACCACAAATAAAACACTAACATAATTAACGTTAGTAAGTTTATTAAACCCTTATGCAGATTAAGGTAACATAACTACCATCCTCAGAGGAATTCGTTAGGTTAGGTTAGGTGTGGTTAAAAAAGTAATCCCCTAACCACAAATAATACACTAACATAATTAACGTTAGCAAGTTTATTAAACCCTTATGCAGATTAAGGTAACATAACTACCATCCTCAGAGGAATTCGTTAGGTTAGGTTAGGTGTGGTTAAAAAAGTAATCCCCTAACCACAAATAAAACACTAACATAATTAACGTTAGCAAGTTTATTAAACCCTTATGCAGATTAAGGTAACATAACTACCATCCTCAGAGGAATTCGTTAGGTTAGGTTAGGTGTGGTTAAAAAAGTAATCCCCTAACCACAAATAAAACACTAACATAATTAACGTTAGCAAGTTTATTAAACCCTTATGCAGATTAAGGTAACATAACTACCATCCTCAGAGGAATTCGTTAGGTTAGGTTAGGTGTGGTTAAAAAAGTAATCCCCTAACCACAAATAAAACACTAACATAATTAACGTTAGCAAGTTTATTAAACCCTTATGCAGATTAAGGTAACATAACTACCATCCTCAGAGGAATTCGTTAGGTTAGGTTAGGTGTGGTTAAAAAAGTAATCCCCTAACCACAAATAAAACACTAACATAATTAACGTTAGCAAGTTTATTAAACCCTTATGCAGATTAAGGTAACATAACTACCATCCTCAGAGGAAATCGTTAGGTTAGGTTAGGTGTGGTTAAAAAAGTAATCCCTTAACCACAAATAAAACACTAACATAATTAACGTTAGCAAGTTTATTAAACCCTTATGCAGATTAAGGTAACATAACTACCATCCTCAGAGGAATTCGTTAGGTTAGGTTAGGTGTGGTTAAAAAAGTAATCCCCTAACCACAAATAAAACACTAACATAATTAACGTTAGCAAGTTTATTAAACCCTTATGCAGATTAAGGTAACATAACTACCATCCTCAGAGGAATTCGTTAGGTTAGGTTAGGTGTGGTTAAAAAAGTAATCCCCTAACCACAAATAAAACACTAACATAATTAACGTTAGCAAGTTTATTAAACCCTTATGCAGATGTAGGTAACATAACTACCATCCTCAGAGGAATTCGTTAGGTTAGGTTAGGTGTGGTTAAAAAAGTAATCCCCTAACCACAAATAAAACACTAACATAATTAACGTTAGCAAGTTTATTAAACCCTTATGCAGATTAAGGTAACATAACTACCATCCTCAAATAATAGGTTAGGTTAGGTTAGGTGTGGTTAAAAAAAGTAATCTCCTAACCACAAATAAAACACTAACATAATTAACGTTAGCAAGTTTATTAAACCCTTATGCAGATTAAGGTAACATAACTACCATCCTCAGAGGAATTCGTTAGGTTAGGTTAGGTGTGGTTAAAAAAGTAATCCCCTAACCACAAATAAAACACTAACATAATTAACGTTAGCAAGTTTATTAAACCCTTATGCAGATGTAGGTAACATAACTACCATCCTCAGAGGAATTCGTTAGGTTAGGTTAGGTGTGGTTAAAAAAGTAATCCCCTAACCACAAATAAAACACTAACATAATTAACGTTAGCAAGTTTATTAAACCCTTATGCAGATTAAGGTAACATAACTACCATCCTTAAAATAATAGGTTAGGTTAGGTTAGGTTAGGTGTGGTTAAAAAAAGTAATCCCCTAACCACAAATAAAACACTAACATAATTAACGTTAGCAAGTTTATTAAACCCTTATGCAGATTAAGGTAACATAACTACCATCCTCAGAGGAATTCGTTAGGTTAGGTTAGGTGTGGTTAAAAAAGTAATCCCCTAACCACAAATAAAACACTAACATAATTAACGTTAGCAAGTTTATTAAACCCTTATGCAGATTAAGGTAACATAACTACCATCCTCAGAGGAATAGGTTAGGTTAGGTTAGGTTAGGTTAGGTTAGGTTAAAAAAAGTAATCCCCTAACCACAAATAAAACACTAACATAATTAACGTTAGCAAGTTTATTAAACCCTTATGCAGATTAAGGTAACATAACTACCATCCTCAGAGGAATTCGTTAGGTTAGGTTAGGTGTGGTTAAAAAAGTAATCCCCTAACCACAAATAAAACACTAACATAATTAACGTTAGCAAGTTTATTAAACCCTTATGCAGATTAAGGTAACATAACTACCATCCTCAGAGGAATTCGTTAGGTTAGGTTAGGTTAGGTTAAAAAAGTAATCCCCTAACCACAAATAAAACACTAACATAATTAACGTTAGCAAGTTTATTAAACCCTTATGCAGATTAAGGTAACATAACTACCATCCTCAGAGGAATAGGTTCGGTTAGGTTAGGTTAGTTTAAGTTAGGTTAGGTTAAAAAAAGTAATCCCCTAACCACAAATAAAACACTAACATAATTAACGTTAGCAAGTTTATTAAACCCTTATGCAGATTAAGGTAACATAACTACCATCCTCAGAGGAATAGGTTAGGTTAGGTTAGGTGTGGTTAAAAAAGTAATCCCCTAACCACAAATAAAACACTAACATAATTAACGTTAGCAAGTTTATTAAACCCTTATGCAGATTAAGGTAACATAACTACCATCCTCAGAGGAATTCGTTAGGTTAGGTTAGGTGAGGTTAAAAAAGTAATCCCCTAACCACAAATAAAACACTAACATAATTAACGTTAGCAAGTTTATTAAACCCTTATGCAGATGTAGGTAACATAACTACCATCCTCAGAGGAATTCGTTAGGTTAGGTTAGGTGTGGTTAAAAAAGTAATCCCCTAACCACAAATAAAACACTAACATAATTAACGTTAGCAAGTTTATTAAACCCTTATGCAGATTAAGGTAACATAACTACCATCCTCAGAGGAATTCGTTAGGTTAGGTTAGGTGTGGTTAAAAAAGTAATCCTCTAACCACAAATAAAACACTAACATAATTAACGTTAGCAAGTTTATTAAACCCTTATGCAGATTAAGGTAACATAACTACCATCCTCAGAGGAATAGGTTAGGTTAGGTTAGGTTAGTTTAAGTTAGGTTAGGTTAAAAAAAGTTATCCCCTAACCACAAATAAAACACTAACATAATTAACGTTAGCAAGTTTATTAAACCCTTATGCAGATTAAGGTAACATAACTACCATCCTCAGAGGAATAGGTTAGGTTAGGTTAGGTTAGTTTAAGTTAGGTTAGGTTAAAAAAAGTAATCCCCTAACCACAAATAAAACACTAACATAATTAACGTTAGCAAGTTTATTAAACCCTTATGCAGATTAAGGTAACATAACTACCATCCTCAGAGGAATTCGTTAGGTTAGGTTAGGTGTGGTTAAAAAAAGTAATCCCCTAACCACAAATAAAACACTAACATAATTAACGTTAGCAAGTTTATTAAACCCTTATGCAGATTAAGGTAACATAACTACCATCCTCAGAGGAATTCGTTAGGTTAGGTTAGGTGTGGTTAAAAAAGTAATCCCCTAACCACAAATAAAACACTAACATAATTAACGTTAGCAACTTTATTAAACCCTTATGCAGATTAAGGTAACATAACTACCATCCTCAGAGGAATAGGTTAGGTTAGGTTAGGTTAGGTTAGGTTAAAAAAAGTAATCCCCTAACCACAAATAAAACACTAACATAATTAACGTTAGCAAGTTTATTAAACTCTTATGCAGATTAAGGTAACATAACTACCATCCTCAGAGGAATAGGTTAGGTTAGTTTAAGTTAGGTTAGGTTAAAAAAAGTAATCCCCTAACCACAAATAAAACACTAACATAATTAACGTTAGCAAGTTTATTAAACCCTTATGCAGATTAAGGTAACATAACTACCATCCTCAGAGGAATAGGTTAGGTTAGGTTAGGTTAGGTTAGGTGAAAAAAAGTAATCCCCTAACCACAAATAAAACACTAACATAATTAACGTTAGCAAGTTTATTAAACCCTTATGCAGATTAAGGTAACATAACTACCATCCTCAGAGGAATTCGTTAGGTTAGGTTAGGTGTGGTTAAAAAAGTAATCCCCTAACCACAAATAAAACACTAACACAATTAACGTTAGCAAGTTTATTAAACCCTTATGCAGATTAAGGTAACATAACTACCATCCTCAGAGGAATTCGTTAGGTTAGGTTAGGTGTGGTTAAAAAAGTAATCCCCTAACCACAAATAAAACACTAACATAATTAACGTTAGCAAGTTTATTAAACCCTTATGCAGATTAAGGTAACATAACTACCATCCTCAGAGGAATAGGTTAGGTTAGGTTAGGTTAAAAAAAGTAATCCCCTAACCACAAATAAAACACTAACATAATTAACGTTAGCAAGTTTATTAAACCCTTATGCAGATTAAGGTAACATAACTACCATCCTCAGAGGAATTCGTTAGGTTAGGTTAGGTGTGGTTAAAAAAGTAATCCCCTAACCACAAATAAAACACTAACATAAATAACGTTAGCAAGTTTATGAAACCCTTATGCAGATTAAGGTAACATAACTACCATCCTCAGAGGAATAGGTTAGGTTAGGTTAGGTTAGGTTAGGTTAGGTTAAAAAAAGTAATCCCCTAACCACAAATAAAACACTAACATAATTAACGTTAGCAAGTTTATTAAACCCTTATGCAGATTAAGGTAACATAACTACCATCCTCAGAGGAATTCGTTAGGTTAGGTTAGGTTAGGTTAAAAAAAGTAATCCCCTAACCACAAATAAAACACTAACATAATTAACGTTAGCAAGATTATTAAACCCTTATGCAGATTAAGGTAACATAACTACCATCCTCAGAGGAATAGGTTAGGTTAGGTTAGGTTAGGTTAGGTTAGGTTAAAAAAAGTAATCCCCTAACCACAAATAAAACACTAACATAATTAACGTTAGCAAGTTTATTAAACCCTTATGCAGATTAAGGTAACATAACTACCATCCTCAGTGGAATAGGTTAGGTTTGGTTAGGTTAGGTATGGTTAGGTTAGGTTAGGTGTGGTTAAAAAAGTAATCCCCTAACCACAAATAAAACACTAACATAATTACCGTTAGCAAGTTTATTAAACCCTTATGCAGATTAAGGTAACATAAATACCATCCTCAGTGGAATAGGTTAGGTTAGGTTAGGTGTGGTTAAAAAAGTAATCCCCTAACCACAAATAAAACACTAACATAATTAACGTTAGCAAGTTTATTAAACCCTTATGCAGATTAAGGTAACATAACTACCATCCTCAGAGGAATTCGTTAGGTTAGGTTAGGTGTGGTTAAAAAAGTAATCCCCTAACCACAAATAAAACACTAACATAATTAACGTTAGCAAGTTTATTAAACCCTTATGCAGATTAAGGTAACATAACTACCATCCTCAGTGGAATAGGTTAGGTTAGGTTAGGTGTGGTTAAAAAAGTAATCCCCTAACCACAAATAAAACACTAACATAATTACCGTTAGCAAGTTTATTAAACCCTTATGCAGATTAAGGTAACATAACTACCATCCTCAGTGGAATAGGTTAGGTTAGGTTAGGTGTGGTTAAAAAAGTAATCCCCTAACCACAAATAAAACACTAACATAATTAACGTTAGCAAGTTTATTAAACCCTTATGCAGATTAAGGTAACATAACTACCATCCTCAGTGGAATAGGTTAGGTTTGGTTAGGTTAGGTATGGTTAGGTTAGGTTAGGTGTGGTTAAAAACGGTAATCCCCTAACCACAAATAAAACGCTAACATAATTAACGTTAGCAAGTTTATTAAACCCTTATGCAGATGTAGGTAACATAACTACCATCCTCAGAGGAATTCGTTAGGTTAGGTTAGGTGTGGTTAAAAAAGTAATCCCCTAACCACAAATAAAACACTAACATAATTAACGTTAGCAAGTTTATTAAACCCTTATGCAGATTAAGGTAACATAACTACCATCCTCAGAGGAATAGGTTAGGTTAGGTTAGGTGTGGTTAAAAAAGTAATCCCCTAACCACAAATAAAACACTAACATAATTAACGTTAGCAAGTTTATTAAACCATTATTCAGATTAAGGTAACATAACTACCATCCTCAGAGGAATTCGTTAGGTTAGGTTAGGTTAAAAAAAGTAATCCCCTAACCACAAATAAAACACTAACATAATTAACGTTAGCAAGTTTATTAAACCCTTATGCAGATGTAGGTAACATAACTACCATCCTCAGAGGAATTCGTTAGGTTAGGTTAGGTGTGGTTAAAAAAGTAATCCCCTAACCACAAATAAAACACTAACATAATTAACGTTAGCAAGTTTATTAAACCCTTATGCAGATTAAGGTAACATAACTACCATCCTCAGAGGAATTCGTTAGGTTAGGTTAGGTGTGGTTAAAAAAGTAATCCCCTAACCACAAATAAAACACTAACATAATTAACGTTAGCAAGTTTATTAAACCCTTATGCAGATTAAGGTAACATAACTACCATCCTCAGTGGAATAGGTTAGGTTTGGTTAGGTTAGGTATGGTTAGGTTAGGTTAGGTGTGGTTAAAAACGGTAATCCCCTAACCACAAATAAAACACTAACATAATTAACGTTAGCAAGTTTATTAAACCCTTATGCAGATTAAGGTAACATAACTACCATCCTCAGAGGAATTCGTTAGGTTAGGTTTGGTGTGGTTAAAAAAGTAATCCCCTAACCACAAATAAAACACTAACATAATTAACGTTAGTAAGTTTATTAAACCCTTATGCAGATTAAGGTAACATAACTACCATCCTCAGAGGAATTCGTTAGGTTAGGTTAGGTGTGGTTAAAAAAGTAATCCCCTAACCACAAATAATACACTAACATAATTAACGTTAGCAAGTTTATTAAACCCTTATGCAGATTAAGGTAACATAACTACCATCCTCAGAGGAATTCGTTAGGTTAGGTTAGGTGTGGTTAAAAAAGTAATCCCCTAACCACAAATAAAACACTAACATAATTAACGTTAGCAAGTTTATTAAACCCTTATGCAGATTAAGGTAACATAACTACCATCCTCAGAGGAATTCGTTAGGTTAGGTTAGGTGTGGTTAAAAAAGTAATCCCCTAACCACAAATAAAACACTAACATAATTAACGTTAGCAAGTTTATTAAACCCTTATGCAGATTAAGGTAACATAACTACCATCCTCAGAGGAATTCGTTAGGTTAGGTTAGGTGTGGTTAAAAAAGTAATCCCCTAACCACAAATAAAACACTAACATAATTAACGTTAGCAAGTTTATTAAACCCTTATGCAGATTAAGGTAACATAACTACCATCCTCAGAGGAATTCGTTAGGTTAGGTTAGGTGTGGTTAAAAAAGTAATCCCCTAACCACAAATAAAACACTAACATAATTAACGTTAGCAAGTTTATTAAACCCTTATGCAGATTAAGGTAACATAACTACCATCCTCAGAGGAAATCGTTAGGTTAGGTTAGGTGTGGTTAAAAAAGTAATCCCTTAACCACAAATAAAACACTAACATAATTAACGTTAGCAAGTTTATTAAACCCTTATGCAGATTAAGGTAACATAACTACCATCCTCAGAGGAATTCGTTAGGTTAGGTTAGGTGTGGTTAAAAAAGTAATCCCCTAACCACAAATAAAACACTAACATAATTAACGTTAGCAAGTTTATTAAACCCTTATGCAGATTAAGGTAACATAACTACCATCCTCAGAGGAATTCGTTAGGTTAGGTTAGGTGTGGTTAAAAAAGTAATCCCCTAACCACAAATAAAACACTAACATAATTAACGTTAGCAAGTTTATTAAACCCTTATGCAGATTAAGGTAACATAACTACCATCCTCAGAGGAATTCGTTAGGTTAGGTTAGGTGTGGTTAAAAAAGTAATCCCCTAACCACAAATAAAACACTAACATAATTAACGTTAGCAAGTTTATTAAACCCTTATGCAGATGTAGGTAACATAACTACCATCCTCAGAGGAATTCGTTAGGTTAGGTTAGGTGTGGTTAAAAAAGTAATCCCCTAACCACAAATAAAACACTAACATAATTAACGTTAGCAAGTTTATTAAACCCTTATGCAGATTAAGGTAACATAACTACCATCCTCAAATAATAGGTTAGGTTAGGTTAGGTGTGGTTAAAAAAAGTAATCTCCTAACCACAAATAAAACACTAACATAATTAACGTTAGCAAGTTTATTAAACCCTTATGCAGATTAAGGTAACATAACTACCATCCTCAGAGGAATTCGTTAGGTTAGGTTAGGTGTGGTTAAAAAAGTAATCCCCTAACCACAAATAAAACACTAACATAATTAACGTTAGCAAGTTTATTAAACCCTTATGCAGATGTAGGTAACATAACTACCATCCTCAGAGGAATTCGTTAGGTTAGGTTAGGTGTGGTTAAAAAAGTAATCCCCTAACCACAAATAAAACACTAACATAATTAACGTTAGCAAGTTTATTAAACCCTTATGCAGATTAAGGTAACATAACTACCATCCTTAAAATAATAGGTTAGGTTAGGTTAGGTTAGGTGTGGTTAAAAAAAGTAATCCCCTAACCACAAATAAAACACTAACATAATTAACGTTAGCAAGTTTATTAAACCCTTATGCAGATTAAGGTAACATAACTACCATCCTCAGAGGAATTCGTTAGGTTAGGTTAGGTGTGGTTAAAAAAGTAATCCCCTAACCACAAATAAAACACTAACATAATTAACGTTAGCAAGTTTATTAAACCCTTATGCAGATTAAGGTAACATAACTACCATCCTCAGAGGAATTCGTTAGGTTAGGTTAGGTTAGGTTAGGTTAAAAAAGTAATCCCCTAACCACAAATAAAACACTAACATAATTAACGTTAGCAAGTTTATTAAACTCTTATGCAGATTAAGGTAACATAACTACCATCCTCAAATAATAGGTTAGGTTAGGTTAGGTGTGGTTAAAAAAGTAATCCCCTAACCACAAATAAAACACTAACATAATTAACGTTAGCAAGTTTATTAAACCCTTATGCAGATTAAGGTAACATAACTACCATCCTCAGAGGAATAGGTTAGGTTAGGTTAGGTGTGGTTAAAAAAGTAATCCCCTAACCACAAATAAAACACTAACATAATTAACGTTAGCAAGTTTATTAAACCCTTATGCAGATTAAGGTAACATAACTACCATCCTCAGAGGAATTCGTTAGGTTAGGTTAGGTGTGGTTAAAAAAGTAATCCCCTAACCACAAATAAAACACTAACATAATTAACGTTAGCAAGTTTATTAAACCCTTATGCAGATTAAGGTAACATAACTACCATCCTCAGAGGAATTCGTTAGGTTAGGTTAGGTGTGGTTAAAAAAGTAATCCCCTAACCACAAATAAAACACTAACATAATTAACGTTAGCAAGTTTATTAAACCCTTATGCAGATTAAGGTAACATAACTACCATCCTCAAATAATAGGTTAGGTTAGGTTAGGTGTGGTTAAAAAAAGTAATCCCCTAACCACAAATAAAACACTAACATAATTAACGTTAGCAAGTTTATTAAACCCTTATGCAGATTAAGGTAACATAACTACCATCCTCAGAGGAATTCGTTAGGTTAGGTTAGGTGTGGTTAAAAAAGTAATCCCCTAACCACAAATAAAACACTAACATAATTAACGTTAGCAAGTTTATTAAACCCTTATGCAGATGTAGGTAACATAACTACCATCCTCAGAGGAATTCGTTAGGTTAGGTTAGGTGTGGTTAAAAAAGTAATCCCCTAACCACAAATAAAACACTAACATAATTAACGTTAGCAAGTTTATTAAACCCTTATGCAGATTAAGGTAACATAACTACCATCCTCAGAGGAATAGGTTAGGTTTGGTTAGGTGTGGTTAAAAAAGTAATCCCCTAACCACAAATAAAACACTAACATAATTAACGTTAGCAAGTTTATTAAACCCTTATGCAGATTAAGGTAACATAACTACCATCCTCAGAGGAATTCGTTAGGTTAGGTTAGGTGTGGTTAAAAAAGTAATCCCTTAACCACAAATAAAACACTAACATAATTAACGTTAGCAAGTTTATTAAACCCTTATGCAGATTAAGGTAACATAACTACCATCCTCAGAGGAATTCGTTAGGTTAGGTTAGGTGTGGTTAAAAAAGTAATCCCCTAACCACAAATAAAACACTAACATAATTAACGTTAGCAAGTTTATTAAACCCTTATGCAGATTAAGGTAACATAACTACCATCCTCAGAGGAATTCGTTAGGTTAGGTTAGGTGTGGTTAAAAAAGTAATCCCCTAACCACAAATAAAACACTAACATAATTAACGTTAGCAAGTTTATTAAACCCTTATGCAGATGTAGGTAACATAACTACCATCCTCAGAGGAATTCGTTAGGTTAGGTTAGGTGTGGTTAAAAAAGTAATCCCCTAACCACAAATAAAACACTAACATAATTAACGTTAGCAAGTTTATTAAACCCTTATGCAGATTAAGGTAACATAACTACCATCCTCAAATAATAGGTTAGGTTAGGTTAGGTTAGGTGTGGTTAAAAAAAGTAATCCCCTAACCACAAATAAAACACTAACATAATTAACGTTAGCAAGTTTATTAAACCCTTATGCAGATTAAGGTAACATAACTACCATCCTCAGAGGAATTCGTTAGGTTAGGTTAGGTGTGGTTAAAAAAGTAATCCCCTAACCACAAATAAAACACTAACATAATTAACGTTAGCAAGTTTATTAAACCCTTATGCAGATTAAGGTAACATAACTACCATCCTCAAATAATAGGTTAGGTTAGGTTAGGTTAGGTGTGGTTAAAAAAAGTAATCCCCTAACCACAAATAAAACACTAACATAATTAACGTTAGCAAGTTTATTAAACCCTTATGCAGATTAAGGTAACATAACTACCATCCTCAGAGGAATTCGTTAGGTTAGGTTAGGTGTGGTTAAAAAAGTAATCCCCTAACCACAAATAAAACACTAACATAATTAACGTTAGCAAGTTTATTAAACCCTTATGCAGATTAAGGTAACATAACTACCATCCTCAGAGGAATTCGTTAGGTTAGGTTAGGTTAGGTTAGGTTAAAAAAGTAATCCCCTAACCACAAATAATACACTAACATAATTAACGTTAGCAAGTTTATTAAACCCTTATGCAGATTAAGGTAACATAACTACCATCCTCAGAGGAATAGGTTAGGTTAGGTTAGGTGTGGTTAAAAAAGTAATCCCCTAACCACAAATAAAACACTAACATAATTAACGTTAGCAAGTTTATTAAACCCTTATGCAGATTAAGGTAACATAACTACCATCCTCAGAGGAATTCGTTAGGTTAGGTTAGGTGTGGTTAAAAAAGTAATCCCCTAACCACAAATAAAACACTAACATAATTAACGTTAGCAAGTTTATTAAACCCTTATGCAGATTAAGGTAACATAACTACCATCCTCAGAGGAATTCGTTAGGTTAGGTTAGGTGTGGTTAAAAAAGTAATCCCTTAACCACAAATAAAACACTAACATAATTAACGTTAGCAAGTTTATTAAACCCTTATGCAGATTAAGGTAACATAACTACCATCCTCAGAGGAATTCGTTAGGTTAGGTTAGGTGTGGTTAAAAAAGTAATCCCCTAACCACAAATAAAACACTAACATAATTAACGTTAGCAAGTTTATTAAACCCTTATGCAGATTAAGGTAACATAACTACCATCCTCAGAGGAATTCGTTATTTTAGGTTAGGTGTGGTTAAAAAAGTAATCCCCTAACCACAAATAAAACACTAACATAATTAACGTTAGCAAGTTTATTAAACCCTTATGCAGATTAAGGTAACATAACTACCATCCTCAGAGGAATTCGTTAGGTTAGGTTAGGTGTGGTTAAAAAAGTAATCCCCTAACCACAAATAAAACACTAACATAATTAACGTTAGCAAGTTTATTAAACCCTTATGCAGATGTAGGTAACATAACTACCATCCTCAGAGGAATTCGTTAGGTTAGGTTAGGTGTGGTTAAAAAAGTAATCCCCTAACCACAAATAAAACACTAACATAATTAACGTTAGCAAGTTTATTAAACCCTTATGCAGATTAAGGTAACATAACTACCATCCTCAAATAATAGGTTAGGTTAGGTTAGGTGTGGTTAAAAAAAGTAATCTCCTAACCACAAATAAAACACTAACATAATTAACGTTAGCAAGTTTATTAAACCCTTATGCAGATTAAGGTAACATAACTACCATCCTCAGAGGAATTCGTTAGGTTAGGTTAGGTGTGGTTAAAAAAGTAATCCCCTAACCACAAATAAAACACTAACATAATTAACGTTAGCAAGTTTATTAAACCCTTATGCAGATGTAGGTAACATAACTACCATCCTCAGAGGAATTCGTTAGGTTAGGTTAGGTGTGGTTAAAAAAGTAATCCCCTAACCACAAATAAAACACTAACATAATTAACGTTAGCAAGTTTATTAAACCCTTATGCAGATTAAGGTAACATAACTACCATCCTCAAATAATAGGTTAGGTTAGGTTAGGTGTGGTTAAAAAAAGTAATCTCCTAACCACAAATAAAACACTAACATAATTAACGTTAGCAAGTTTATTAAACCCTTATGCAGATTAAGGTAACATAACTACCATCCTCAGAGGAATTCGTTAGGTTAGGTTAGGTGTGGTTAAAAAAGTAATCCCCTAACCACAAATAAAACACTAACATAATTAACGTTAGCAAGTTTATTAAACCCTTATGCAGATGTAGGTAACATAACTACCATCCTCAGAGGAATTCGTTAGGTTAGGTTAGGTGTGGTTAAAAAAGTAATCCCCTAACCACAAATAAAACACTAACATAATTAACGTTAGCAAGTTTATTAAACCCTTATGCAGATTAAGGTAACATAACTACCATCCTCAAATAATAGGTTAGGTTAGGTTAGGTTAGGTGTGGTTAAAAAAAGTAATCCCCTAACCACAAATAAAACACTAACATAATTAACGTTAGCAAGTTTATTAAACCCTTATGCAGATTAAGGTAACATAACTACCATCCTCAGAGGAATTCGTTAGGTTAGGTTAGGTGTGGTTAAAAAAGTAATCCCCTAACCACAAATAAAACACTAACATAATTAACGTTAGCAAGTTTATTAAACCCTTATGCAGATTAAGGTAACATAACTACCATCCTCAGAGGAATTCGTTAGGTTAGGTTAGGTTAGGTTAGGTTAAAAAAGTAATCCCCTAACCACAAATAAAACACTAACATAATTAACGTTAGCAAGTTTATTAAACTCTTATGCAGATTAAGGTAACATAACTACCATCCTCAAATAATAGGTTAGGTTAGGTTAGGTGTGGTTAAAAAAGTAATCCCCTAACCACAAATAAAACACTAACATAATTAACGTTAGCAAGTTTATTAAACCCTTATGCAGATTAAGGTAACATAACTACCATCCTCAGAGGAATAGGTTAGGTTAGGTTAGGTGTGGTTAAAAAAGTAATCCCCTAACCACAAATAAAACACTAACATAATTAACGTTAGCAAGTTTATTAAACCCTTATGCAGATTAAGGTAACATAACTACCATCCTCAGAGGAATTCGTTAGGTTAGGTTAGGTGTGGTTAAAAAAGTAATCCCTTAACCACAAATAAAACACTAACATAATTAACGTTAGCAAGTTTATTAAACCCTTATGCAGATTAAGGTAACATAACTACCATCCTCAGAGGAATTCGTTAGGTTAGGTTAGGTGTGGTTAAAAAAGTAATCCCCTAACCACAAATAAAACACTAACATAATTAACGTTAGCAAGTTTATTAAACCCTTATGCAGATTAAGGTAACATAACTACCATCCTCAGAGGAATTCGTTAGGTTAGGTTAGGTGTGGTTAAAAAAGTAATCCCCTAACCACAAATAAAACACTAACATAATTAACGTTAGCAAGTTTATTAAACCCTTATGCAGATGTAGGTAACATAACTACCATCCTCAGAGGAATTCGTTAGGTTAGGTTAGGTGTGGTTAAAAAAGTAATCCCCTAACCACAAATAAAACACTAACATAATTAACGTTAGCAAGTTTATTAAACCCTTATGCAGATTAAGGTAACATAACTACCATCCTCAAATAATAGGTTAGGTTAGGTTAGGTTAGGTGTGGTTAAAAAAAGTAATCCCCTAACCACAAATAAAACACTAACATAATTAACGTTAGCAAGTTTATTAAACCCTTATGCAGATTAAGGTAACATAACTACCATCCTCAGAGGAATTCGTTAGGTTAGGTTAGGTGTGGTTAAAAAAGTAATCCCCTAACCACAAATAAAACACTAACATAATTAACGTTAGCAAGTTTATTAAACCCTTATGCAGATTAAGGTAACATAACTACCATCCTCAGAGGAATTCGTTAGGTTAGGTTAGGTTAGGTTAGGTTAAAAAAGTAATCCCCTAACCACAAATAAAACACTAACATAATTAACGTTAGCAAGTTTATTAAACTCTTATGCAGATTAAGGTAACATAACTACCATCCTCAAATAATAGGTTAGGTTAGGTTAGGTGTGGTTAAAAAAGTAATCCCCTAACCACAAATAAAATACTAACATAATTAACGTTAGCAAGTTTATTAAACCCTTATGCAGATTAAGGTAACATAACTACCATCCTCAGAGGAATTCGTTAGGTTAGGTTAGGTGTGGTTAAAAAAGTAATCCCCTAACCACAAATAAAACACTAACATAATTAACGTTAGCAAGTTTATTAAACCCTTATGCAGATTAAGGTAACATAACTACCATCCTCAGAGGAATAGGTTAGGTTAGGTTAGGTGTGGTTAAAAAAGTAATCCCCTAACCACAAATAAAACACTAACATAATTAACGTTAGCAAGTTTATTAAACCCTTATGCAGATTAAGGTAACATAATTACCATCCTCAGAGGAATTCGTTAGGTTAGGTTAGGTGTGGTTAAAAAAGTAATCCCCTAACCACAAATAAAACACTAACATAATTAACGTTAGCAAGTTTATTAAACCCTTATGCAGATTAAGGTAACATAACTACCATCCTCAGAGGAATTCGTTAGGTTAGGTTAGGTGTGGTTAAAAAAGTAATCCCCTAACTACAAATAAAACACTAACATAATTAACGTTAGCAAGTTTATTAAACCCTTATGCAGATTAAGGTAACATAACTACCATCCTCAAATAATAGGTTAGGTTAGGTTAGGTGTGGTTAAAAAAAGTAATCCCCTAACCACAAATAAAACACTAACATAATTAACGTTAGCAAGTTTATTAAACCCTTATGCAGATTAAGGTAACATAACTACCATCCTCAGAGGAATTCGTTAGGTTAGGTTAGGTGTGGTTAAAAAAGTAATCCCCTAACCACAAATAAAACACTAACATAATTAACGTTAGCAAGTTTATTAAACCCTTATGCAGATTAAGGTAACATAACTACCATCCTCAGTGGAATAGGTTAGGTTAGGTTAGGTGTGGTTAAAAAAGTAATCCCCTAACCACAAATAAAACACTAACATAATTAACGTTAGCAAGTTTATTAAACCCTTATGCAGATTAAGGTAACATAACTACCATCCTCAGAGGAATTCGTTAGGTTAGGTTAGGTGTGGTTAAAAAAGTAATCCCCTAACCACAAATAAAACACTAACATAATTAACGTTAGCAAGTTTATTAAACCCTTATGCAGATTAAGGTAACATAACTACCATCCTCAGAGGAATTCGTTAGGTTAGGTTAGGTTAGGTTAAAAAAGTAATCCCCTAACCACAAATAAAACACTAACATAATTAACGTTAGCAAGTTTATTAAACCATTATGCAGATTAAGGTAACATAACTACCATCCTCAGAGGAATTCGTTAGGTTAGGTTAGGTGTGGTTAAAAAAGTAATCCCCTAACCACAAATAAAACACTAACATAATTAACGTTAGCAAGTTTATTAAACCCTTATGCAGATTAAGGTAACATAACTACCATCCTCAGAGGAATTCGTTAGGTTAGGTTAGGTGTGGTTAAAAAAGTAATCCCCTAACCACAAATAAAACACTAACATAATTAACGTTAGCAAGTTTATTAAACCCTTATGCAGATTAAGGTAACATAACTACCATCCTCAGAGGAATTCGTTAGGTTAGGTTAGGTGTGGTTAAAAAAGTAATCCCCTAACCACAAATAAAACACTAACATAATTAACGTTAGCAAGTTTATTAAACCCTTATGCAGATTAAGGTAACATAACTACCATCCTCAGAGGAATTCGTTAGGTTAGGTTAGGTGTGGTTAAAAAAGTAATCCCCTAACCACAAATAAAACACTAACATAATTAACGTTAGCAAGTTTATTAAACCCTTATGCAGATTAAGGTAACATAACTACCATCCTCAGAGGAATTCGTTAGGTTAGGTTAGGTGTGGTTAAAAAAGTAATCCCCTAACCACAAATAAAACACTAACATAATTAACGTTAGCAAGTTTATTAAACCCTTATGCAGATTAAGGTAACATAACTACCATCCTCAGAGGAATTCGTTAGGTTAGGTTAGGTGTGGTTAAAAAAGTAATCCCCTAACCACAAATAAAACACTAACATAATTAACGTTAGCAAGTTTATTAAACCCTTATGCAGATTAAGGTAACATAACTACCATCCTCAGAGGAATTCGTTAGGTTAGGTTAGGTTAGGTTAAAAAAGTAATCCCCTAACCACAAATAAAACACTAACATAATTAACGTTAGCAAGTTTATTAAACCCTTATGCAGATTAAGGTAACATAACTACCATCCTCAGAGGAATTCGTTAGGTTAGGTTAGGTTAGGTTAAAAAAGTAATCCCCTAACCACAAATAAAACACTAACATAATTAACGTTAGCAAGTTTATTAAACCCTTATGCAGATTAAGGTAACATAACTACCATCCTCAGAGGAATTCGTTAGGTTAGGTTAGGTTAGGTTAAAAAAGTAATCCCCTAACCACAAATAAAACACTAACATAATTAACGTTAGCAAGTTTATTAAACCCTTATGCAGATTAAGGTAACATAACTACCATCCTCAGAGGAATTCGTTAGGTTAGGTTAGGTGTGGTTAAAAAAGTAATCCCCTAACCACAAATAAAACACTAACATAATTAACGTTAGCAAATACTCTCGAGCAGATCAGAGGAATTCAGTTTAGGTTAGGTTAGGTGTGGTTAAAAAAGAGTAATCCCCTAACCAACAAAATAAAACACGGAAACATAATTAACGTTAGCAACTAACATAATTAACGTTAGCAAGTTTATTAAACCCTTATGCAGATGTAGGTAACATAACTACCATCCTCAGAGGAATTTGTTAGGTTAGGTTAGGTGTGGTTAAAAAAGTAATCCCCTAACCACAAATAAAACACTAACATAATTAACGTTAGCAAGTTTATTAAACCCTTATGCAGATTAAGGTAACATAACTACCATCCTCAGAGGAATTCGTTAGGTTAGGTTAGGTGTGGTTAAAAAAGTAATCCCCTAACCACAAATAAAACACTAACATAATTAACGTTAGCAAGTTTATTAAACCCTTATGCAGATTAAGGTAACATAACTACCATCCTCAGAGGAATTCGTTAGGTTAGGTTAGGTGTGGTTAAAAAAGTAATCCCCTAACCACAAATAAAACACTAACATAATTAACGTTAGCAAGTTTATTAAACCCTTATGCAGATTAAGGTAACATAACTACCATCCTCAGAGGAATTCGTTAGGTTAGGTTAGGTGTGGTTAAAAAAGTAATCCCCTAACCACAAATAAAACACTAACATAATTAACGTTAGCAAGTTTATTAAACCCTTATGCAGATTAAGGTAACATAACTACCATCCTCAGAGGAATTCGTTAGGTTAGGTTAGGTGTGGTTAAAAAAGTAATCCCCTAACCACAAATAAAACACTAACATAATTAACGTTAGCAAGTTTATTAAACCCTTATGCAGATTAAGGTAACATAACTACCATCCTCAGAGGAATTCGTTAGGTTAGGTTAGGTTAGGTTAAAAAAGTAATCCCCTAACCACAAATAAAACACTAACATAATTAACGTTAGCAAGTTTATTAAACCATTATGCAGATGTAGGTAACATAACTACCATCCTCAGAGGAATTCGTTAGGTTAGGTTAGGTGTGGTTAAAAAAGTAATCCCCTAACCACAAATAAAACACTAACATAATTAACGTTAGCAAGTTTATTAAACCCTTATGCAGATTAAGGTAACATAACTACCATCCTCAGAGGAATTCGTTAGGTTAGGTTAGGTGTGGTTAAAAAAGTAATCCCCTAACCACAAATAAAACACTAACATAATTAACGTTAGCAAGTTTATTAAACCCTTATGCAGATTAAGGTAACATAACTACCATCCTCAGAGGAATTCGTTAGGTTAGGTTAGGTGTGGTTAAAAAAGTAATCCCCTAACCACAAATAAAACACTAACATAATTAACGTTAGCAAGTTTATTAAACCCTTATGCAGATTAAGGTAACATAACTACCATCCTCAGAGGAATTCGTTAGGTTAGGTTAGGTGTGGTTAAAAAAGTAATCCCCTAACCACAAATAAAACACTAACATAATTAACGTTAGCAAGTTTATTAAACCCTTATGCAGATGTAGGTAACATAACTACCATCCTCAGAGGAATTCGTTAGGTTAGGTTAGGTGTGGTTAAAAAAGTAATCCCCTAACCACAAATAAAACACTAACATAATTAACGTTAGCAAGTTTATTAAACCCTTATGCAGATTAAGGTAACATAACTACCATCCTCAGAGGAATTCGTTAGGTTAGGTTAGGTGTGGTTAAAAAAGTAATCCCCTAACCACAAATAAAACACTAACATAATTAACGTTAGCAAGTTTATTAAACCCTTATGCAGATTAAGGTAACATAACTACCATCCTCAGAGGAATTCGTTAGGTTAGGTTAGGTGTGGTTAAAAAAGTAATCCCCTAACCACAAATAAAACACTAACATAATTAACGTTAGCAAGTTTATTAAACCCTTATGCAGATTAAGGTAACATAACTACCATCCTCAGAGGAATTCGTTAGGTTAGGTTAGGTGTGGTTAAAAAAGTAATCCCCTAACCACAAATAAAACACTAATATAATTAACGTTAGCAAGTTTATTAAACCCTTATGCAGATTAAGGTAACATAACTACCATCCTCAGAGGAATTCGTTAGGTTAGGTTAGGTGTGGTTAAAAAAGTAATCCCCTAACCACAAATAAAACACTAACATAATTAACGTTAGCAAGTTTATTAAACCCTTATGCAGATTAAGGTAACATAACTACCATCCTCAGAGGAATTCGTTAGGTTAGGTTAGGTGTGGTTAAAAAAGTAATCCCCTAACCACAAATAAAACACTAACATAATTAACGTTAGCAAGTTTATTAAACCCTTATGCAGATTAAGGTAACATAACTACCATCCTCAGAGGAATTCGTTAGGTTAGGTTAGGTGTGGTTAAAAAAGTAATCCCTTAACCACAAATAAAACACTAACATAATTAACGTTAGCAAGTTTATTAAACCCTTATGCAGATTAAGGTAACATAACTACCATCCTCAGAGGAATTCGTTAGGTTAGGTTAGGTGTGGTTAAAAAAGTAATCCCCTAACCACAAATAAAAAACTAACATAATTAACGTTAGCAAGTTTATTAAACCCTTATGCAGATTAAGGTAACATAACTACCATCCTCAGAGGAATTCGTTAGGTTAGGTTAGGTGTGGTTAAAAAAGTAATCCCCTAACCACAAATAAAACACTAACATAATTAACGTTAGCAAGTTTATTAAACCCTTATGCAGATTAAGGTAACATAACTACCATCCTCAGAGGAATTCGTTAGGTTAGGTTAGGTGTGGTTAAAAAAGTAATCCCCTAACCACAAATAAAACACTAACATAATTAACGTTAGCAAGTTTATTAAACCATTATGCAGATTAAGGTAACATAACTACCATCCTCAGAGGAATAGGTTAGGTTAGTTTAAGTTAGGTTAGGTTAAAAAAAGTAATCCCCTAACCAAAAATAAAACACTAACATAATTAACGTTAGCAAGTTTATTAAACCCTTATGCAGATGTAGGTAACATAACTACCATCCTCAGAGGAATTTGTTAGGTTAGGTTAGGTGTGGTTAAAAAAGTAATCCCCTAACCACAAATAAAACACTAACATAATTAACGTTAGCAAGTTTATTAAACCCTTATGCAGATTAAGGTAACATAACTACCATCCTCAGAGGAATTCGTTAAGTTAGGTTAGGTTAGGTTAGGTTAGGTTAGGTTAAAAAAGTAATCCCCTAACCACAAATAAAACACTAACATAATTAACGTTAGCAAGTTTATTAAACCCTTATGCAGATGTAGGTAACATAACTACCATCCTCAGAGGAATTCGTTAGGTTAGGTTAGGTGTGGTTAAAAAAGTAATCCCCTAACCACAAATAAAACACTAACATAATTAACGTTAGCAAGTTTATTAAACCATTATGCAGATTAAGGTAACATAACTACCATCCTCAGAGGAATTCGTTAGGTTAGGTTAGGTGTGGTTAAAAAAGTAATCCCCTAACCACAAATAAAACACTAACATAATTAACGTTAGCAAGTTTATTAAACCCTTATGCAGATGTAGGTAACATAACTACCATCCTCAGAGGAATTCGTTAGGTTAGGTTAGGTGTGGTTAAAAAAGTAATCCCCTAACCACAAATAAAACACTAACATAATTAACGTTAGCAAGTTTATTAAACCCTTATGCAGATTAAGGTAACATAACTACCATCCTCAGAGGAATTCGTTAGGTTAGGTTAGGTTAGGTTAAAAAAGTAATCCCCTAACCACAAATAAAACACTAACATAATTAACGTTAGCAAGTTTATTAAACCATTATGCAGATTAAGGTAACATAACTACCATCCTCAGAGGAATTCGTTAAGTTAGGTTAGGTTAGGTTAAAAAAGTAATCCCCTAACCACAAATAAAACACTAACATAATTAACGTTAGCAAGTTTATTAAACCCTTATGCAGATTAAGGTAACATAACTACCATCCTCAAAGGAATAGGTTAGGTTAGGTTAGGTTAGGTTAGGTTAAAAAAGTAATCCCCTAACCACAAATAAAACACTAACATAATTAACGTTAGCAAGTTTATTAAACCATTATGCAGATTAAGGTAACATAACTACCATCCTCAGAGGAATTCGTTAGGTTAGGTTAGGTGTGGTTAAAAAAAGTAATCCCCTAACCACAAATAAAACACTAACATAATTAACGTTAGCAAGTTTATTAAACCCTTATGCAGATTAAGGTAACATAACTACCATCCTCAGAGGAATTCGTTAGGTTATGTTAGGTGTGGTTAAAAAAGTAATCCCCTAACCACAAATAAAACACTAACATAATTAACGTTAGCAAGTTTATTAAACCCTTATGCAGATGTAGGTAACATAACTACCATCCTCAGAGGAATTCGTTAGGTTAGGTTAGGTGTGGTTAAAAAAGTAATCCCCTAACCACAAATAAAACACTAACATAATTAACGTTAGCAAGTTTATTAAACCATTATGCAGATTAAGGTAACATAACTACCATCCTCAGAGGAATTCGTTAAGTTAGGTTAGGTTAGGTTAAAAAAGTAATCCCCTAACCACAAATAAAACACTAACATAATTAACGTTAGCAAGTTTATTAAACCATTATGCAGATTAAGGTAACATAACTACCATCCTCAGAGGAATTCGTTAGGTTAGGTTAGGTGTGGTTAAAAAAGTAATCCCCTAACCACAAATAAAACACTAACATAATTAACGTTAGCAAGTTTATTAAACCCTTATGCAGATTAAGGTAACATAACTACCATCCTCAGAGGAATAGGTTAGGTTAGGTTAGGTGTGGTTAAAAAAGTAATCCCCTAACCACAAATAAAACACTAACATAATTAACGTTAGCAAGTTTATTAAACCATTATGCAGATTAAGGTAACATAACTACCATCCTCAGAGGAATTCGTTAGGTTAGGTTAGGTTAAAAAAAGTAATCCCCTAACCACAAATAAAACACTAACATAATTAACGTTAGCAAGTTTATTAAACCCTTATGCAGATTAAGGTAACATAACTACCATCCTCAGAGGAATTCGTTAGGTTAGGTTAGGTTAAAAAAAGTAATCCCCTAACCACAAATAAAACACTAACATAATTAACGTTAGCAAGTTTATTAAACCCTTATGCAGATGTAGGTAACATAACTACCATCCTCAGAGGAATTCGTTAGGTTAGGTTAGGTGTGGTTAAAAAAGTAATCCCCTAACCACAAATAAAACACTAACATAATTAACGTTAGCAAGTTTATTAAACCCTTATGCAGATTAAGGTAACATAACTACCATCCTCAGAGGAATTCGTTAGGTTAGGTTAGGTGTGGTTAAAAAAGTAATCCCCTAACCACAAATAAAACACTAACATAATTAACGTTAGCAAGTTTATTAAACCATTATGCAGATTAAGGTAACATAACTACCATCCTCAGAGGAATTCGTTAAGTTAGGTTAGGTTAGGTTAAACAAGTAATCCCCTTACCACAAATAAAACACTAACATAATTAACGTTAGCAAGTTTATTAAACCCTTATGCAGATTAATGTAACATAACTACCATCCTCAAAGGAATAGGTTAGGTTAGGTTATGTTAGGTGTGGTTAAAAAAGTAATCCCCTAACCACAAGTAAAACACTAACATAATTAACGTTAGCAAGTTTATTAAACCATTATGCAGATTAAGGTAACATAACTACCATCCTCAGAGGAATTCGTTAAGTTAGGTTAGGTTAGGTTAAAAAAGTAATCCCCTAACCACAAATAAAACACTAACATAATTAACGTTAGCAAGTTTATTAAACCCTTATGCAGATTAAGGTAACATAACTACCATCCTCAAAGGAATAGGTTAGGTTAGGTTAGGTAAGGTTAGGTTAGGTTAGAATAGGTTAGGTTAGGTTAGGTTATGTTAGATTATGTTAGGTTAGGTTATTTCTCCAGGACACTCTGTTACTAACCTGCTTCTTGTAGATTGTCTGACGGTGTACTTTTGTTTTTGTTTTGTTAGGTTAGGTTAGGTTAGGTTAGGTTAGGTTAGATTAGGTTAGGTTAGGTTAGGTTAGGTTAGGTTAGGTTAGGTTAGGTTAGGTTAGGTTAGGTTATTTCTCCAGGACACTCTGTTACTAACCTGCTTCTTGTAGATTGTCTGACGGTGTACTTTTGTTTTTGTGCGCTACTTTGCCGTTCTTCGCATTGTTATTGCCCATGACGTTCGTTTCGCTCGACCTCGTAACTGTTGACACAAGTTAAAATAATCCATAAAATACAGTCATAATGTCGGTTAAAAGATAAAAAACTAATGGATCAGGGTGTCATATGTTCTTCAATCAGTTAAATATACCAGCTGTTTTTTGTTTTTCGTTGATGATTGATCCATAATTCTAACCCTAAATTAAACTTACAGTTGGTTTTTAAGGCTTCTTCAATGTCTGGTAATCTAAGTTTTGAGAAATGGATCCTGAAGGAATATAGTTCAAGAGTATCATATATTCGCCTTCTACTTAATTGCAAATGACAATAAATAAAAAAAAATAGTGGTTTCAAATATTTAAACGGCCGCCATTTTAGATAGAAGCAAGATATCGACCTGTAGTTTGTACGGTTGTATTTCACTTAATAAGCCCTTTAACATGAGGGGTCACGCGATGGGGTTTCTATTTAAGATTATTTAGAGAGAGAGAGGGAGAGAGAGAGAGATCACTAAAGAACACTTTTTGGATTTAAGGAACCAAAAAACGCAAAATTTGTTCACCCATTACGTAAGACATCGTACATGTCAGAAAGGAAAAACATAAAGTCAACAAACTGGGTTTTCAGATAAAAACGCACCTCTACCAATTGAGCCACCTCTGCTACCCTCTATATTGTAAATGAATTGTCAGGGAAAATATCGATTTATGGATGTTTTGAGACATTGGGTTTGAAGTATTTTATTTATTTAGAAAGAAAAAACCTTTTCTTCGCTAATAATAATATTACAAATTTGAAAATAATCAAAACAAATACAATACGAAACCTTTGCAGTCGGATTCAGACTTCATGAAATTTGTTCTGATCTAATTTTTGAAAAATGTAAACTTTTTACATCGTCAGTTGAACAATTTAAATCCTTAATTAATAAAATTTAAAAAAATTTTTACAAACTAATCAAGTTTAGAGGTAAACAAAAATGAAATTACGGTTACCATGGTAACTTATCAACAATTGAAGCGAGAGATTCATCAATGAAACTCCAGATTCTCGTCACTTTATAAAACAAGTTGACGACATCATGCTACTTACCCAGCCCCATCATACAATTTAATACAAGCAGATCCTCTAAATGTAATGCCCAAAAGTTGGTTTCTTGGGTTTTGTAGGAAATGTTAAATTGTATTGGTAGATCAAGGTGTCTTATCCAGTAGGGTGAGTTTGTTGTTACACAGCTTTTAATATACAGGGTGTCCGAAAAGTAACAGAACGGTGTTATATTTTTTTGAACCATTGCAGATTAAGCAATAAAACTTAGCACATCAATACTGTACCTTAAAATCTACTTTTTGAAGCAACTGTCAATTTTTCATCTACTTATGGGTAAGGCCAGCAGGGAGTTGGAAGAAATTCTTAAATTGAGAGCATAGGTTGAGTTTTACACCATAGTAAGGGTTTCTGTTAGGAGAATACAATGCAGGAAATCCCACCTCTAAAGGTTCACCCTATACAAAATGGCGGCGGTTTAAAGTTACAATGTTGGGTTCGTTGGAAATTACTTAATTTTTTTGTCTTTGTAAGAGTTACATAATTAAAAACCCCGACAATTCACACTGGATTTAAAGAACCATTTTTCTGGATAGTGAATGACTTTTCACCGCCAGTGGGAACGGTCTAAGAGGAAGAAGGAGAAAATATTTAATATAAGCCTAGACCAACTGGCACATCAAATTAAAACAATTTCTCAGTTGTCCTCGTAGACCAACAAACCCAACATTGTAACTTCAAACTGCCGCCATTTTGTACAGGGTGAACCTTTTGAGATCGGATTCGCGGCAGTGTATTCTCCTAACAGAGACTTTGAACATGATGTAAAACTCGACCTATGCTCTCGTTTTGGATTTTCTTCTGAGTCCCTGCGGGGCCGTCCCTCATAAGGTGATGACAAATCTACAAGCCTAGCCGACGTCAAAACATAGTGATTTACAGAAATACAAAGGTTCAGAAAACCTGTGTAACAACTGTTTTAAACAAACTTACCCTACTGGATAAGACCTCTTGATTTACCAATACAATTCAAGACTCCGCTACACCTCCGCCATATTGGATTCATCTCCCATAAGACTAATGCTACACTTGAGCAGTTGTTACTGATGTCAATTTACATCTCAGGATTATCGTTGAAAGAACATTTTAAAGATCACGTGAACGCGGATGTTTCCCCTTTTTTAAAAGTTGGGATTTAATCGTTAGTGTTTAGACAAATGGAGGGGACGTTTGTAAATCGATTTTCTATTTCGTTATTTTCCTGTGAGTCAGTGAATGATATTTTCGAAAAATTTATAAAAAGGAAAACACTCGGTGTTTTATTATCTATTACAATAAATAATGCCGAAGTGTCCAACTTAAATAGTAGGGGAGATACAAGAGATTAAATGAAAAAATATACCCATGCGTACAAGGCTGCCCTCGCGTGGTTTGAAAGAGAACTACTCAAGGCTCAATAAACCAAGCGTTAGATTTAGATTGTACGATAGGGCTAGGTAATTACCACAATGGCCGTACTGTACAAATTAAAACGCAGCTAGGATGATGGATACAGTTAGACAAACGAGCCGTATGTCCTCTTTACAAGTGGGTACTAAAAGAGTAAAAGAGAATAAAAAGGTAATAAACACAATTGCAAGGTTAATAAAACCTGTGTAACAGCTGTTTTAAAACAAACTTACACTACTGGATAAGACTCCTTGATCTACCAATACAATTTAACATTTCATACAAGACACAAGAAACCAACTTTTAGGCGTTACATTTAGAGGATCTGTTTGTATAATGGGGCTGGGTAAGTACCATGATGGCGCCCAACAACTTATTTCTTACCTAAAGAGGAGTTTTATTACAAAGAAAGCAGCCAAAGTTTTGGAGATTTGACAGTAAAAATCTTCTCAAGGGTTCAATCACAGTGAATAAGGGCGTGGCAATCCCGAGGAGTTCTTGCTGGATCTACACTGTTTTCATGTAGTCTTGTAAAGCATCGTTTCATCTCATCTATCCGGTCTCTTTTGACCAACTGTTGTTCCCTTCCGATACCCCAACACTATTAGAGTTTACAACTACACTCTAAATCGACAGTTTGATGCACCACCGATGCATCGCTGAAGATGACGACATTGTCATTGAAACGCGTTCGATTTTAAAAAAATGAACATCGCACAAGTTGAGCTCAATAGAGCAAAACCCTATGTTGGGATGATCTGTTAAAAATAATCCCCTAACCACAAATAATACACTAGCATAATTAACGTTAGCAAGTTTATTAAACTTTATTTACATTAAGGTAACATAACTACCATCCTCAGAGGAATAGGTTAGGTTAGGTTTGGTTAGGTTAGGTTAGGTTAGGTTAGGTTAGGTTAGCTTAATTTAAGTTAGGTTAGGTTAAGTTAGGTTAAAAAAAGTAATCCCCTAACCACAAATAAAACACTAACATAATTAACGTTAGCAAGTTTATTAAACCTTATTTACATTAAGGTAACATAAATACCATTCTCATCCTACCATCCTAATAGTGTAACCTTCAGAGGAATAGGTTACACTATTTCATGTTGGATGATCTGTATCGAAAGTTATTGGATTTTTAAAGAGTTGATTTTACCACCAACTTCCTTTTATTGGAATTTTTCTGGCAATTCTCTAGAACACCTACTGGCATACACCAGTTTAAAATTATTACTGTATGTATTAGGATCTTGTGAATAAGATATTACAGCTGGGGACAATAGTTACAACAATAATACAATTTGTCCTCAATTCACAGTACTGATGTGCGAGTTCGAATTAAAATACTCGGTTTCGTATTAAAATCCTCGGTTTCGTATTAAAATATTCGGAGGAAATCCTCGTAACTAGGAACAAGGAGGAGGTAATGGTGCGAGTATGAATTCGAAATAAAATCCTCGGACAACGATATTCGTTAGTGTTGTGTCAATTCCAAATAAAATGCTCGGTGTTTCTACTTTGGTTATATTAGTTTCTAAGCTGATTTTTTCACTACACATTAATTAAACATTACGATTTTGAGTTAAAATGATTTAGATTGGGTAACAAGTTCAATTTAAAATAATAATATTCATTTATATTAATAGGTTACCATCTTTATAAAAAATATAGTAAATTAACTTATTTTAAATAACAACTAAATTATTAATGTTGGTAATAATTGTACTAACGTTAAATTACTGAATTTGTGTCGAGGCATGGATAACATTTAATTACGTGTTACAATGTCAATCGCATAATGTTTAAAAAAAATAATACTTGGTGGATCAGTCAAACAGATAGAACGCAAAAGTGTAGTTTTATCTAAAACGATCCGATTGGTAAAGCTGAGTTCGAATCCGATGCGCAAAATCATTCTGCGCAGATACTCGATTTCGAAATAATAATACGAGTATTGAAATCATTTGAAACCGAGTAATGCGAGTATCCATTTCACCCGAGTATCAACATCGCTAATTCACAGGGTGTTTTTACATTTAGTTATAATAAAGATCTGGTGTAAAACAGTGGATGTTGTAAACAATTGTCAGAAAATGATGCTTTTTGTTTTTTTTTTAACCGTAACTCTGTTGTTTCTCATCCTATTGAACAAATTAAAAATAAGTGTATTGTTATTACACTTTATACTCTACCTCTAGTTTAAATTTCCCTTGAATTTGACCTTGAAAAAATAATAAAAATCAGTTGGAATTGGTGAATTTTTTACCCTTGACTTACTCGACTTATTTCCTTTTATCTCCTATTGGAGCATAGGGCGTCCAGAAGAGCTCTCCATCTGTCCCTGTCTCCAGCAAGTGCCTTCACTTCTCTCCAAGTCTTATTAACCTCTTTTGCTTCTTTAATAACGGTCCTCTTCCAGGTTTCTCGGGGTCGACCTCTTCTTCTGACACCTTGCGGGTTCCAATCTAGGGCCTCTTTCTCAATGGTCTGGATTTCTCAGTGTATGTCCTAACCACCTCCACTTCCTCTCTCGAATCTGCAGTTTGACCCGAATTTGACCTGTTTCTCTCCATAAATCCTCGTTTGTAATGATCTCAGGCCAATGAATGTTTCATGATACGTCGAAGACGCCTATTGATGAAAACATTTTTTACACTAAACAGTCGAAAAACGCACGAGAATAAAATAAAAATAATTAGTTTTATCAAAATCGTCATATAAATAGTGGTTCCCATAAGTAAATTTAAAGCCGACTGGAAAAATGGTGATATCAAAAGTTTGGTATTAACTCAAAAAATACCCTTTTTTCCCTGTATTCGCGTTTTGCTGCGAGTCTAGTTGGAAGGCTTAAGATGCCTTGATAAACTCCTTCATAATTAGTTCAGCTCTAGTTGGCGTCATTTCCTTCCTATAATTTAATTGTTTCTTCCACGGCCGCGGAACACGCTGTACGATGTGAGGTGAGCGGCTCTTCCTCGGTCACTAGTCATGCCATCTGGGGGGGGGGGGAGGGGCACCTAAATCCGCACAATTTGTCTAAAGAAGATCTTATAAAAATATAGCTAACGTGTATAATGATGTCTTGTGATATCGATGATTGTAATTTTGTTTTGTACTTGAAGTTAGGTTAGGTTCGACGGTAATTATATAGCAGAGCTGCCTCACTTCAAAATCAATTTTTATGGGTTTTATTCGTCAAATAAATGTTGGAAAAATATTTTATTATTGAAAAAAAGTGTCGGAAAGATGATTACATAATACAATAATACAATTACACAAGTAGTTTTTTCGTGAAAAAATTAACTCTGTGTTATCTTTCATACTCATGACATTCACTTCAATAAACGTACGGAAGGTTTGGCCAGGTGGTTATATATATATATATATATATATATATATATAGCAACCTGGCCAAACCTTTCGTGACATATAATAATACAGCCCTACATATGCGTACACTGAAGCACATACGCAGACAATTGAACGTCAATGGAGGGAGGTGCGAGGAAATGTGCCGCGATATGGAAATTCAAAACAACATTTCCATGGCCATATAGCCGAATTTATGTTTAAGAGAAAGTACAATGAGTATAATACTCGTTTTCATCATTTATGGCGAATTACGAGTGAAATACATTTAAATTCAATAAATTCCTCTTCTACTGAATTTGCAGCAGAATTTGACTCTGATTAGGATTTTCTTGTGTAATCTTGTGAAATTATGTTATGTAATCATCTTTCCGACACTTTTTTTCGATAGTAAAATATTTTTCCAACATTTATTTGACGAATAAAACCTTTAAAAATTGATTTTGAAGTGAGGCAGCTCTGCTATATAATTACCGGTTCGACATTCCGCTCGTCCGATGCCTACACGGATTGGTCACCTTGTCTTAAAAAATCCCGGTTCCCGATGGGGTTGTTTCAATTATTTCTCAAATTCGTCTCTATCGATTTTATTAAAACTTTACTAAATGTGCAGATAACATCCCAACTCCTTTAAGAAATGCAGAACATGAAAGGGTAGGTTAGGTTAGGTTAGGTTAGGTTTGGTTAGGTTAAGTTAGGTTCGGTTAAGTTAAGTTAGGTTAGGTTAGGTTAGGTTACGTTAGGATTGGTTAGGTTAGGTTAGGTTACGTTAGGTTAGGTTAGGTTAGGTTAGGTTACGTTAAGTTAGGTTAGGTTAGGATTGGTTAGGTTAGGTTAGGTTACGATAGGTTAGGTTAGGTTAGGCTAGGTTAGGTTAGGTTAGGTTAGGATTGGTCCTTTAACTGCCTGGGTTCTTTAACTTTCAATCTACAGTACTCAAATCAGTGGTTCAGTACTCAATTAATCTTTATTAACAATGACTATCTACTATGTTATTACAATACTATTATCCTTAACCCAGAATGGTTCCAACCGTTATGACTCTACTGTTTACTTTAAGTATTAAACAATTACAAGTTTTCCAATACACACTGATTTGCTCAACTTTCTTGCAAAGTTCTTCCAACGTTGCTCTCTCGAACTATCGGGGACTCTCTATTCTTACTCGCCAATTATGGCTATCTGAATGTTTTATCTAGCAATAGTTAACAACTTAACTGTACATACTGTAATACTGCTTACTTTATTTGTGATTTATTGCTTACGCAAAAGTTAACGGTTTATATGGCTTATTGTTAATGTGTGACAATTGGGTGGGAGGTTAGATATTCTACCTATACATCAGATGTAGGAAACCGTCGAACACTTACTGGTACCTGATTTTCGGGACACTGTAAGTGGTACCTTAATCTTCGGGACATCCTGTATATGGTACCCAATTTTCGGGACATCCTTTATATGGTACACAATTTTCAGAACTCCCTGTACCCTATATGGTACGTAATTTTGTGGACACTGTATATGGTACCTAATTTTCGGGACACTGTATATGGTACCTAATTCTTGGGACATTTCTGTATATGGTACATTAATTTTCTGTACATTCTTTATATGGTACCTTAATTTTCGGGACATTCTTTATATGGTACCTCAATTTTCGGGACATCCTGTATATGGTACCCAATTTTCGGACATCCTTTATATGGTACACAATTTCAGAACTCCCTGTATATGATACGTAATTTTGTGGACACTGTATATGGTACCCGGTACCTAATTTTCGGGACACTCTGTATATGGTGCCTAATTCTTGGGACATTCTGTATATGGTACATTAAATTTTCTGTACATTCTGTATATGGTACCTTAATTTTCTGTACATTCTGTAGGCCTATATGCTACCTTAATTTTCGGGACACTCTATATATGGTGCCTAATTCTTGGGACATTCTGTATATGGTACATTAATTTCGGGACACTCTATATATGGTGCCTAATTCTTGGGACATTCTGTATATGGTACATTAATTTTCTGTACATTCTGT
>CAUPSG010000678.1:0-29893 GCA_963513935.1 Aphrophora alni
GCCGATATATATATTTATTTGTACTCATAATATATACTCATAATTAACTTTTTATTGAAATCAATATAGAATTAAATTCTAAATAAATAAAAGTATGTCCCGTAGTATAGACCGTACAACCCCAAAATCTTAAGAAAACATCTGAACGCTGTTTTCATCAGTCTGTTATGTTCGTGATTCAAATATTCCTTCATTTATTTTTTTTTCCATTGTTCCCCTACAGATCCTGACAATCAATTTTAAAAAAAGAACTTACGAACACCGTTTCAGTATCAAATAAAAAAATTAAAACTTTATTAATTAAACATGGAAACTTTTTCTTTATAAAAAACTATGTGTAAGTTATATTGCACAAAATAGTGTATTTATTTAAAATTTAATAAACAAACAATGACCGTAGCTTATTCCGTTATTTTGTTTGCTTACTTTCATTTGGGGAATGAAGTTTTAACCAGCTTCGTATACTTCAAGATAAGAAAAAATTCTGATAGCTTATGCCATTAATGTGAAATAATATTGTAGACATTTTTTTCAGAGGTTGTACAAAGTTTGTTTATCACTGCTGTTATTACATTTCCCAAATTCAAATTGGCCTAATGCATAGTTTTCAGGCCTTTCACATCCGTGATGAAGCTGCATAACACCAGTTTAAGGAATATTCTTCTGTGAATGGTCTTGGTTTTTTAATTAAGCAAAGCAAATAGACTCCACATTATGTTTTCTATAAACAATAAATTATAAATTATTACTTTTTCTAAACAAATTTACGTCCATAAATGGAAGTTTATTATATTTTTCAACATCTTTAATAAACTTTATAATTATGTAAAATCCATTGATAATATCACATACCTTTTCGAGATTTTCATTTTTATCAAACTCTGCTAAAGTATCATCCACATACCTCACCCACACTCGTGAAAAATAATATAAAGAAGTTTTAGCATTTATTTCAAAGAAACTCTTCAAAAATTAGCGATGAAACTCAATAGGGGGTCACCCATGTGATTTACCTTCATTTTTAATGTAACACTTGTTATTAAACTGAAAAATCTTTTGACACATGCACAAATTTATACGTAACAAGTATTCACTCACTTCACTATCACTTAAATTGCTAATAGATAACCACTAATTTATCTTTTTTATATTTTCAACAATGAAACACTTAGATAAAGAGACACAACATCAAACGAAACTAAGTATTTACTAAGGCTCAATTCAACATTTTAAAGTATTTTCACAAACTCATAAGTATTCATCACGGCAAACGTATACGGTGGAGTTAATTCTTGGAGGCTGGCACTAACCATTTTGAAATTAGATAAGTTGGCGAGTTATTCCTGACACATTTGCTTTCCGCATTTGTTGGCTAGTAATTTATAGGCCACATTTTCTTTCCTTCTTTATGAATTTTAGGCAACCAATAAAACCTCGGTAAAAGTGTATTCGAAACCGCGAGTTGTCTTCTCTGTTGCTGATATATGACTTTATCCAATAACCATTTTTTCCACGATTAAAATAATTTGGCAGGTGGTCTAATAGGACTTCAAACTGTACTCTGTCAAAAGACTTTAATAAATACAAGAATAAGGCATTCACTTCTTGCCATTTATCAATGTTAGCTATGATATGATCTAATAATTTTACTATAACTGACATTCTGAATTATTCTTTTAAGGATCATGTTGCTGCTCCGACAAGATATAATGCATTTGAACAAACTATAAAATTCTATAATGTATAACGGATTCAAAAATCTTTGAGAAAGGTGATATCTGTGATATTGATCTATGGTAATTGTTGTTCATTCGGTCCCCTTTTTAAACAATTATTGCTTCATTAGAGCTTGTTTAAGCTTCTTTAGGAAAAGACCAGACTCCAATAATGCATTTATTATATGACGAAATGATGCCAATAGATGACAACCACAAGATTTCATAATCGAATTAGAGATTTCGTTCACCGCGAAAGATTTTTTGTTTCTAATTTTTTATTATTTTTAAAACTTCACTTTCATTACAGGCTTTAAATAAATAGTTTTCTACAATCTCTGTTTTAAAAGGACAGGAGGTGCAGAAACCTCCTTCATATAAGTGTTAGTATATAAAAAGTAGTTCTTTAAACATTCTGCAAAATCCTTTGGTTATTTAAGTATGTTTCAATCACTGTTAATATTAAAAAATTTGGATTTAATACGTTGGGGTTTTTTTTCGTTCTCTCTTTTTTACATTACAGGCTGCCGTTGTTTTATTTTGAGAACCATTAATATACCTATTGACGTAGAGTGCTTTGCTACATGATCATATATGGTTTTATTTTTTTCTAAAAGAATTTAAATTAAATTTCCTGAGTAGTTTGATATAATATGGAGTATAATTTTAGCTTAATTCTGGAATCCATTATTTCTTTGGATATCCAATTTAAAGACATAAGAGTTTAAATATTTTAAAGACATAATTTATGGACATAAATATTAAAATAATACTGAAAATTTGGTTGGGTTTTTGTTTATTAATCAAAATAATTATTCCCAATCGTATTAAAATGGCCAATTTCTTACGACCAAAGTAGAATAAAAATAACGGTGTTATTTCGTTAACTAATCAATATTTATATAATAAAAGGATGTCAAGAATGTGCGTACTGGTAAAACTCAAAAACTAATCCCGGTGCAATCAAAGGGGGTATAGGGTGTGATAGTCCTCTATTGCCCATCCGTGAAGATGGTTTCCGTTTTGTCTCTAAGAGCGCCCATTGGAAGATAAAAGGTCCGAGCTTATGACCTAAAAATAGAAGGGAAATACAGTATTTATCCCCATAATACCACTGATATCGACTGAATTACCATTCCAATTAAAGAGACTGCAATTTCCAATCAAACTAGCCTATAGTTTTACTATTAACAAATCGCAGGAATAAACTTTAAAGTATTGCGGCATTGGTCTCAGAGATACCTGCTTTCTCACGGTCAATTTTATTATAGATAGCTTGCTCTCGAGTAGGAAATCTAAAACATTTGTATATATACATATATCCCAGATAACAAAATGAAAATTGTTGTTTATAAATAAGTATTATAAATAGTTAGAATGTTATCAATAAAATGCCTTTACTTCTTATATTTTTATGTTTATCTCCTTATATTCCAACTAACACACAATCCTGTATCCCGGATCTTCTTGAAAAAAAAGGTACAGGTAACCGAGTAAATTTTTACTTTGTAAAAATACTTTATTTAACTCATTACTATCATTTTTAGGGTCTTGCGCATGATTCTTCTATAAGGTGCTATCAGACGGGTTTGCGAGTTATTTAAATCAAGATCATATTTAACATGTATTCGTGAATAACATATGTCAGAAGTCCCAGGCTAAGCCGGGTTAAACCTAAACATAAAAACACACATAAGATATACGTGAATTGTTACGTATGTTTCCTAATAATAGCAAATTCAATATCTATTAAAGAACTGAGACAAGCAAATTTTATTATGAATCATGAGAAGCATTTTTTAACAAATTAAATTTGCATGTATTTTAATAAATTATTCCAGTAATCCAAAAGTTGATATATGGTAATTATATTTTAAGTTATAAAATATGAAACAAAAACTCTTAGTAAAATATTATTGATCCTAAATAGAAAATAATTGGTTAAGAATGTATGGCTTTTAACCAAACAGTCAGGCAGTTTAAAAAAAATATATGGTCTAATTTATTGAAGTCAATAAGTTTCTCTAAATGTATTATTCCCCTCCCCCATCCCTCACAGTTAATTCCCACTTTATTTATTTTATTGAAAATAAACAAGTTTTCATTAAGTAGAGAAAATTAGCCAACCAAAAATATTCATAGCAGGATCTAGATTTGTAAAAATATATGTGGTATTCACGAAACTTTAATGTAAATGTTTAGCAGTAAACCTGTAACAAACCTGGAAGCATTAAGGGAGATCCACAGAGCATGTTAATGTTCTCATGTTTTATTCATGACAAAAAGGGTTCCTTTATACATTTTTTTACCGTTTTTTCTTTTCACTATAAACCTACACTTAACTTGTATAAATGCGATAAATATAAGGAATCTATAAATTCATATTAAATGTTAGCTTGACTTATGAGAAAAATTATACAGTATAACAAACACACAGAACACAATTCTTTTTTTTTAATGAGAATTGTGTTCTGTGTGTTTGTTATACTATCTATAAATTCGTTTGGTATTCTTCAGATAGATTATTATTTCATTTAAAAGCATTTCATTTTTAATGATTTGATGTGAGTAAATTATTGACCATCGTAACCAATTCAGACATACGGTTAATTTAATAACATCGTATAATCTAATTACGCATATTGTATTTAACGCAGGCTTGGCATATCCCTAATTTCAATTATAATTACATATTTTTGAAATGAATAATACATATTAAAATGTATGTCAATTTCTTAGATATATTATTAGAAACCTAAATATACCCTTTTTGTATATGAAACTATTTAAAATAACTTCATTCATTTATATAACATCGATACGGAATTACAAGGTGTCAGCTACACTGATTTGTTTATTACATTCAGCTAGTACCTCCAAGACAAACCGAATATTTATATTTTACACTAAAAATACATAACAAATTGTAAATGAACCAAACTTTTTTATACATTGTAGTCGAAGTTTCCAATACAAGAAACCCGGGACTAATTGAAGGAGATTGGTCAATCATTCATTTAGAAAATTATTGTTTCCCTAAGGGATCAATTTTGGGACATCTATTGTTTCATATTTTTACCAATGACCTATCTGGAATATAATCAGGAAGAGCTGATAATGTATTTTGACGGAAAAAATCTTTGTACAAAAAGTGATTGTGAATTGCAGCTAGAAAGAGTTACGAATGAAGATGTTAGTTTCATTGCTATATATTTTTCGAATTTAGGGCTTAAGATTAATACCACTAAGACTCAATTAGTAAACCATTGTCATAGAATTAGTATGAAATTGACATAAGGCTGAATTAAAATAATTTAGATATAGACTTTAGATATAGACCCGGAAACATGTATGCTTTTAGTAGACTGATAGGAATTTGTGACTAATCAACATTGAAATAAAAAAAAAACAACTTATAATTACTAAAACACAAGTTCCTAATGACATTGTTAAATATTCGTTATTATAATTATTATTATTACTTTAACGACGTTCCTTTAAAACACGTTTGACTATCATCATTGCATGATATATTGAAATACAAAATGTTGTATTCAGAATAGTTTTGCATGATTTGAATTTGACAAATTATCCTGGAAACAATGTGATTTGGAAATAGGTTGTATTTTTTGATAATTGTGGTATAAAATTTTCAAGTTAACAAAAATTTGGTAGTCACCTAAAGGAATAAAGAATTACGTAATAACATGTACATTTCAAATTTAGTAAACACCTTAAGTTCCAATCTTGGTCATTTAATAGTAACTATATTTGTATATATTGTTTATATCTACATCAATAACATCATTTTAAATCAAATTAGCAAAACTGTACAGGATGAAAACATATCCGTGTTAATCAAACTAACTAATATTCAAACTCACATAACAAGAATTTTAAACACATGCCGTAAAGTTAAAAAAAAAAAAAAAAACTGCTTAATTGTTAGCCTATGTTTTAATGTGGGCATATATAATTAAGAAGCCGAATCGGAGATATGTATAATTCTTACGTTATGACAGATATTAGCATGTAATGTTGGAGTAAAATAAGATTAGTAAATTAATAAAACTTTCAAGTAAAAATAAATAAGGTACAATATAAAACAATACTTACATGCTTAAACCTATAGTGCAGGTATAAATCAGTATGATTCTACCATGACGAGCTTGCAACACCAAATTTAACAAGATTTTAAATTATTTTAATGTGATAGCAGATAGTTCTTGTTACAACTCCATATTTTTGAATATTGAAGAGATTAATTTTTAAGTAGTAGTAATAATAGGTAGACAAGAAGACTTGCAATTAAGTCTTCTTAAATTGTTTTAAGAAGACTTGCAATATAAGGTAAACAAAAAGTATCAAGTCTTTAGAAATTAATCCACTGCTACGATAATAAAATATATTTGTCACAGGTTGATTGTTGTCAAACAAATTGAAGGCGATATTGACGTATTACAGACTATTTGCTACTCAAGGATCGGAGTGGATTTAATAATAACAGAATAAAAACGTTTCATCCGCAAAGGTAAAGTGTGTTACCTAAGTATCATCGTTTCCCTCTTATTGGTTACTAAATAAGGAAATAACTATAATTTATCATATATAAATTCACCAATATATATGTAGGAACTGTTTATATGTAGGAATAATAACTGTATAGTTAGATCACTAATTACCAATATATTTGCGTTCTGGTGAAATTAATTAAGTAATATATAGCACCAAGTTTAAGAAGTAATAAAAATATCGGCTTAGTCTAGATCTGTAAACAATAATGTATTGTCATTCATAGTGACAATAAGAAATCCGAGATTAAATCTGAGGGACAGACAAAATGATTGTGTTTAAATTACGAAATATTTGCTCTATATTTTTTGACATTAGTAACCAAATTCAACACCGGGCTCATTCGTTACACTATAAAATTCTAATACTAACGTCTGTGGATTAGGAAATGTCAAACACTTAAATTGTATTCGTATTCCTTAAGAAAGTATATGTTTTCAGAAAAAAAAAAGTTTTATAAACATTTATTTATCTATATATTTTTAATAATTCTACTTATATCACACGAAATAAAGTGAATTAATTGGATACATAATCTCATTTTATTAATACCAAGTTATAGTTTTAAAGTAACGACGATATACCAAGAGTCCTCAAAGTCCCACCCCCCTATTATTTTTTTTTAATTACTGGAAATAGACAGATTTGCTTTAAAGAAAGTTTAGAAAACCAAAGGAGGTATTTTGAAGTATACACATTTTCAACCCTTACCCCCAAAATGGGGTAGTTTGGGGGTATGTCAAGAATTTTAAATAGCAACCCCTATTGAGTGATACCTCGTTTTAATGGTATTTTAAAAATAAGAATAATGACGTAAACTAGAGGTCTCTAAATTTATCCTATCCAACATGTCGACCAATCGAATTGTGATGTATCACTCAATAGGGGTTGCTATTTACAATTCTTGACTTACCCCCAAACAAACCCATTTTGGGGGTAAGAGTTGAAAATTTCGATACTTCAAAAAACTCCTCCCTTGGTTATCGAAACTTTCCCCAAAGCAAATCTGTCTAATTCCAATATTAAAAAAAACATAATAGGGGGGGGGACTTGTAGGACACTTGGTCCTATATATATATATATATATATATATATATATATATATATATATTCCAACGGTAAACCTTTTCTTGGTTAAGTTGAATGATGTTTTCGGACCCCACTTTTTTGGGACGCCGATTTATTCAACGGTTTTTCGTTTGAGAATAAGTTATTTCCACCTACTAGAAGTTTTATAGGCAATCTCGCTTTGTTTGGCCTAGGTGAAATAACTATGTGTCGAATATTCAGTTTTCTGAATATCCTGACTAAAAAAAAACTTCTACGTTATACTTCCAGTACTTTATATTTGATTCTAGCTCAGTTAGAACACAAGTGAATGATTTTACTTTTTGTAAACCTCTGAGTAGTGAGTACACTGAAACTAACCTTGTAAATTGTTTATTTGTGCTTGCAAATATTTTATGAAATTTCACTGTATCAATTCTTAATCTATAACTCATAAACTATTGGGATATTTGAATACTAGGTGTTTTTTGTAAATAATAAATTTTTTTATAAAGCAAATAAAATTTTAATAATTCTCTTTTTTTTTTTTTTATTTCAAACATAAAATAAAACTTTTTGGATTTTACTTTCTCCAACAAATACAAAATAATAACTTTCGTTTCAATTTAATAATAATTTCTTAAACTACAAGGCAGAACCAATTATTTACCTAACTATAATTTATTCTAACATTTTATACCCAATTTGATTTAATTAATATTTTAATAAAAGATTTAATTCGAATTTACGATTTAATGAATTTAATTTTTAATTAATAATACAAATATTTTATCTAATCTAACATCCTAAGTAACCCAGTATTTTAAAATAAATTTATTTGAATTTATTTCAGGCAAATTTAATCAGGGACTAACGTATTTACGTTTCTACCGACCTTTTCACAACTGTCCAGGCGTCGCGACGTTTGAGATGAAGTCCGCGAGCGTTGTTTAGCGATGGCAGGCTACAGATGCTCTGCGTGCTGGTTAAGTTGTCTCGTTGATGAAGGTTGATCCCTGTAGGGTTGTCTGGAAGAATGTTGGATGAATTTTTAAAGATGGTTGTGGTGATGTCGTGTCTGAAGTCCCGGTTCGGCTATTCTCTCGACGTTAAAGTTGCATGTCCAAGTGGTCGCCTGGTGATGTCCTGGAGTCCTATCCGGAAGCTATACGAATCACTCCATGTATCAGCTGCTATGTAGGTTATGTTACTTCTCCAGAATAATCCAAGTTAGGCCAACTTTGTAATGACTAAGTTGCCACTGACGTTCTTGTAGATTATAGTTAGTTGTGTCTATTGCTGCATTCCAAATTAATATCGCAATGACGTATGTTCACACTTGTTATACAAATTATTAGGTTAACTAAGAAAATACTTAGCTTTTTGCATACTATGGTATTTTATAAAAAACGAGATCAAGGCTCGATGTGTTCACTTACATCGCAGAAATATCAAGGCTCGATGTGTTCACTTACATCGAAGAAATATCAAGACTCTCGAGTTTCCCCGAGCAATCGTTTATATAGACTCATCTTCAGCCAGCCCCTTCTACCGTACAACTCTTATCTCTCTCCGTGCAGTTTTGGCTATTGAAAATCCTTTTCCTTTGTAACTCCTCCAGGGTTTTCCCTATTTTATTGAGAGTGACATTTTTGAATTCAGCTCGTTGTCTTCTTTACCCACGAACTCGAGTGGTGTTCGTACGATTCTTGGTTCGCGTATACGACCCGCGCACGTTTTTCCGCGGCCATTTCTCCCGGAAAAGTCTTTGTTTTTTGTTTTTCCCGGTTTTTTGTTTTCACTTCTTTATGTCCTTTTGGTTTGTGTTAACTAGCCGGATTTTCTCTTTTTTTTTGCTTCTGGTTGTCTTGCTGTAGGGTTAGGGAGTTAAACGATTTTCTACAAACTTGGGCTTTCCTTTACTCCCGAAACATATTTTAAATACTGGATTATTTTTACATAACTACGTTATCAGCATACTATTTAGCATTTTGAGTTAATAAAAATTTAAGTTTAACTTTTTATCTTGCTGTAAAGGTGCGAATTCTGTCACCTTTTTCCTTTAATAATATTTCAAGTTTTTCTTTTTAATTATACATTTTGTTTATCATTACTAAAATTTGTTTTGGTTAGAATTTAAAAAACTTTCTTTTTTATATACTTTTTTATCATTTGAACTTAGTGAATTAACATTAACTTTTTTATTTAACGAAATTTCGCAAAAACTTATTTCACCTTTATTTTAGGCCTTCTTATGAAAAGCCTGAAAAACCTTTTCTTTTTCAATTTAGAGGAATTTTGAATTTCTCCTCATACTTTAATAGTCTGTATTTTACGTAACTTTGTGACTTTATATTATCTAATCTTGCAGTAAATACACACGCGGTTAGCGTAATGCATTTCCTGAAGATATTTGTTTTTATTTAATTTCTGGATTTTGGCTTCCCGTATTAATTTTTAAGTATTTTTTACAAGTCCTTATTCCTTTTCGAACAGGCAGGGTCCAAGAGTTTAACTTAGCCAGATAACTACACTCCCGCGTCAACATGATTTTCGTGACCTACATGCGGCTTTAGCCCACGGTAAGTCCGGACTATTCAAATTTATAAAATTAATTACAAATTCAAAATCCAGGACCTACAACGGGTTGTGTCCGTTGTAAGATATATATATATATATATATATATATATATATATATATATATATATCAGACCCTGATCTTTACACAAATCTTTTCAATTTTTCCATTTAAGGATTATATGTTGAACTAAGTTGAGAATTTCAATAATAGTTATCACTTTGATTATGGTTTTTAAAGTAAAACTTTTATTTTGTATTTCCTACAAATGTATATGAAATCCAAAGTTTGCTAGTTAAACAAATGCTAGTTAGAATGGGATTAGATCATTTTATTTTCGTATGTAAGTGAAATTTAAACTGTCAATCATCAGTAAGTATGGCTCGCTCACATAATGATAGCTTTGACAAAAAAGTTACAATTGATTCTAATATTTATAATAATTATAAACTCTGGATTACGCGTATGGTGGTATTGGAACTAATCATGGTTTGAGGAGCATTTTAATAATATATTGCAATAAAAATAATCTTGAATTCAAATAAACTCAAAATCTTCTAAAAACTAATATAATTACTAGGATAGTCTATTTACAATTAATAAGTGAAATTAATAGTTAGTTTAATACCTATTAAAGAGGTGAAACCTGAAAAAGTACTTAAAATTTATATAAATGCATTTAGTTTATTTATTAATTAATGAACTCACTTCGTACAAAACGGTCAAGGGCATTCAATCTTAAATATATATGTTTTACGTTTAGTATACATACATTACATACTTACTGTAGGCCTACTTAAATAACTTGAAATGTAAGTTATAATATTGTTATAAATATAGTATAAATCTAAACGACCGGTTTATAAACACTCTCTATTACAAGTTTAAGAGTTTAAGCTTATACTTTTCTAATAGATAAACGTTATAAACTTTGATGCCATAACTAGAGATCATTGATACAATACATATGAATAGTTAGTGTTGTATAGACAGGCGTACAATAAACGTGAATAAATGTTCTTTTCATTAAAAGTATAAATACATTATATAGATTTTACGTTCTACATAATCTTTTGAGATGGGTGCACTGCAGGATATTTATAATTAGGCTACACTGATTAATAAATTATAAAATAACTCTAGTCTTTGCCTCACAAAGTTTTGTATAATGAATCACGTGTTTCATTCTAACTTGATATGCAAACTTTGTAGAGGCAGCGTGACTAGAATATGCCAAGATGAATCTATTAGTGCTAAGCTTCAAACAAACTTTAACTTTTGGTATATAACTTTACAAGTTAACTTTATACTTTTAGTGTTTTGTAGGTTTATTTCTCAGACACACCCGTCAATCAATCTGTGTTAATCAATTAAACTCGAAATTTAGCATTGTGAATCTAGGTGTAGTTTGATATTTTTCAGAATACTGAAACTTCAAATTATGTATTTCTATTGTTATTTTTGCTATACTATTACTTTTACCTTATATATTAAATGGGTTATTAGTGAAAGACATTTAAAGGATATGAGAACTGTATATCTTAGTATACAGTACACCTTTCTACCCGAATCTGCATTCATAAGTTTGATCTACCCGGCATAAAACAAAGTTAACTTGTGGGATTTAACTTCTGCCGAATAGTGTGACTTCTTACTTGTCCCATACCACTCAATTTATTTTGACAATTACGTTTATATGAACGCTTGGCAAGGTGGTGATAAGGTAAAATATTGTTTTAAACAACCACTGGGAATTATGTTCTATAATCCATTACATTATAATTATAAATTTTCAGATATTTTAAGTCCATAATTATTTATACCAAAACTAAGTTTTGGTAACACATAAGTCCTGTAACAAATTAAACAATTTTAATTTTTGAAATTTCAAAATTTGAGCACTCCTGAAATGATTTGACTTCTCTTCTCTGTGTTGTTCTTTATCCTATCTTGTATTCATGGATTCGTTAGTTGATTAGAGTTGACAGATGCGTTGGTTTTTTATCTGTTAAAAATACAATGCTCTTGGATATCACTCTTTTTAATTTCACCAAAACTAAATATTCCATTTCACTGCACAGATTTTAATTTTACCACATTTTAAAATGCATTAGATTTTTATTTTCGTTTTTAGTTTTTTGACCAAAATAAAATCCCACACAAAGTTTTCCGCTGTAGTAAATTAGTTATTCAGAAATGAAGTATAATTGGAATATGAGATGTAATCATTGTCTCGCTTTATCGGTGATTACGACTTTCCGAATTGTGTTTTGTTTTAAACACGTCTCTAAGATCTCATAATATGGGAATCAGGTAACATAGGACTGTAACTAACTAGTTATTTCAAAATCATTATCTTTCCCAGTATACGATAACAATTCATCTATGATAGAAGATCGTCCATTTAAAAAAACTCTCGTTTTTGTAACTTTTAAGTATACACTTTTAGCAAGCTACAATTATAAATTAGCCATTGAAAAATGGTATTAAAAAAAAAAATTTAAAGCTACGCAGTGTTATTGGTTTTAAACATTTGTTTTATTACTTTCCTCAAGTATGTTATACATATCAAACAATTTGGTAGATTCATTTACTTTTATTCACGTTATCAGACAAATAAATTGTGGTAGTAGATTTCAAAAAAGAAAATTATGCCTCTAACCAAGGCTATTATAATATTAAAGAAATTGTGCAATTCTGTTTGATAATCGGTTTATCTTAATGTTTTCTTTAGAGCATATTGGAATAGAACTAAAATATAGTTTACTTCTCACATGCATAATAACTGAAAATATAATTTATTGGTATGTTAAGGTTAGGTCAAATATTCCGAACAAAACGTTGTCTTTGTATTCCATAATATCACGATTTTTCCCGTTTACATATTATATTTTACCTCAATATTTAGACTAAGAAGTATGCTTTATGGACCTTAAAATATAACTAATATTCCATAAAATAATAACTTTGTAGCTATTAACTTTAGACTTGAAGTGTTTATGGGACAATATAATGTGTTTTATAAGTGTCGTCTAAATTTATGATATTATACATAATTATTTGTTTATCTGAGTTCTGTAAATGTACGTAAATTTATAAACAACTTTTTATTTATACTTGTTGAAGGTAATGTTCTTTCGTGAAAAACTTGATTTAAAAACAAATTGTCCTCGAAATATGTTATGTCAAATTAAAAGTAATTATTTGTAAAATATGGAACCTAAAAAGATATTGTGGTTGTGACGTGTATTAAAAACTTATAGATATCAGGTTTATATAATGAAAGTCATTTAATGTTGTCCATTGCAATGCTCAGAAGGCAGTCAACATCCAAAAAGACCTGTCACATGGCTTGATCAGTTTGATAAATTTCCGAAATACTGCATTTTCTATTACTTAACTGAAAAATCAAATCATTAATAGAAAAATCAATTAGTCCGAAACGTATTATTACTCTATGTAAATATTTTAGGATTATTACCGTATAGAAATACCCATATCTGTAGTAAACTTCTGTATATTTAGTTCAGTTCCTTGCAGGTCGCGACTGTCGTTTTTTGCTGGAGCGTGTGTCTAGCCAGAATTTTAAATCGGTTTGTAATAATTGTTTCATATTCGCAATATATAATGTATATTCTGGTGTTATTTAGGCAAAGCGTTTTACATTTACAAAAAAGGATCTTGAAATGAAATATTGCATATTGTGTATTAATTAAAAAAGGTTTGAATCCTTCAGTGTATTCCACTATCCGGATTAATTAATAGCAAAGGTATTTAATAAATTTCAACTTACATCAATAACCTTAAACATAATATACTGGTATAAAATGATACAATATTATTTACCTAAATAATACCATTACTAGCAAAGTGTTTTGTTTAAGTGTTAAGCCTACACCTGACGAAGCCGGCTATGAACGGCGAAACAGCGCTGTAGTGTTTCTACAACAAAATAAGAATTGCTCTGAATACTAAGAAAGGCCACTAACACACACACACACACACACACACACACACACACACACACACACACACACACACACACACACACACACACACACACACACACACACACACACACACACACACACACACACACACACACACACACACACACACACACACACACACACACACACACACACACACACACACACACACACACACACACACACACACACACACACACACACACACACACACACACACACACACACACATACATACACATACACACACACACACACACATATATATATATATATATATATATATATATATATATATATATATATATATATATATATATGTGCGAATAAACTTTATAGTTTTACATAAGATTATAAAGAATATAATATAAAGAGAAGAGTTGAAACAATTTAGAATAAAATAAAATATTCATGGACTCAACGGTTTGTTGAAAATTTGGAAAACTTGACTCCCAATAGGAAATAAAGTTTTGTGGACAAACTCTTTTGAAGCGAGCAATCAAACATGAACGTTGTGATTAGTTTTAGGACCTTCTTTTATAATAATTCTACTTTAAAACGAAGTGATGTAATAATAAAAAGATACGTTTTTAATATCTGTAGATATGTGTTCAGTATTACTAAATTTTGGAAGAGATTGGTAGTTTCAAAAAAATATATATATTGTTATTAATATCACTTTTTGTGTGTAGTGTACAACAATTAATTTTATCATAGAGTGGTTCTAGAAAGAAACATAAGCATGGAAGTTTATTTGAAGTATCAGAAAACACGTAGGAACTCAACGTACGAAACCGGAGGGGATTGTCATTATACATGATTGTAAAGGTTTTAAAATATTGTTTGAATAGAAGGGGTGAACGGCATGAATTCGTCAATTTAATAGCTATGAAGATTGAAATCCCCAAAATGTGAACTTATCTGATTTGGTTAGCGTTAATACCTTTTTCCAAAATGACAAAGGCAAGTTGAACCGGATGCTCAAATTAAAAAAAAAAATGTAAGAATGAGTATAGAAACCAGTATAGAAGACATTTCTCTTTGTTTTAAGGGTTTTTTAGCCTTATATTTGGTATCACAAACAGTCGCCGTCAAGCAATAAATTCACCTCTAGCTTTAACTGAATTGGCACCAAATGACAAACTGGGCAAATATGAAAATAGGGGAAGGGGGATGAAATTACCAAAAAAAAAATTGTAAAACTTGTTAGTATTTATTTGAAAACAATAAGCATGATATGTAAATGTCCCTACTAATATATTGACCCTTACTTTTATTACAAGATTGTTAAACAGGTGCACTTTCAAAAGTCCCTTACCACACTTGGGAATAAACAAAATTGTTTTGTTTAGATTCCCTCAAAAGATAATAGTCTTTGTTAAGATTCCCTCTGAAGATGACAACTTTGTTGTTGTAACAGCTATAAGGGTCTAATAGGAATAAACATTTTACTTTTGACAAAAAGTTAGTTTTTTTGTTATTTTGTTTATTCCCATGTGTGGTAAGGGACTTTTGAAAGTGTACCTGTATATATTGTCACCACAGTGTTCTGGTCACCACAACATTTGCTATCACACCAAAAACCAGTGAATACATAACATAAGATCTTGGTGATATTCTAATTACGTCTTTTTCACACTAATAATTTATAATTGTTAATTGTATTTTAAGATGTAAATAAAAACCCGAAATAAACACTTTGCAAACAACCTTAGTGATATGAATAAAAGATTAGATAACTAACAGCCTCTGCTCCTCCCCAGTGACTTCGTGTTTCTTAATATTATTAAATATTCACACTGAAGTTTGAAACGCATACCCATGTTCTATTTAACATATATATTTTTATCGTGGTTTTCATTTATGAAAATGAATTTATATTCTGTTCAAAATAGTTAACAAACTCTCAAATGCTTAAAATTCAATTCTTTCAATATATTTCTAAGTTACAAATGGAAAGAATGCCAGTAACTAAGTATACTATAAGGATTTCGGTTTTTAAAATTTCGTAACATATATTAAACTTTAAAAAAAAAAAATCCGGTTCGATTATTATCTTTGTTTTAACTCACCACAATTAATCAATATAAATCAATATAAATAAATCAAAGTATAAAAAGGCCATGTTTGCACTTATACATGTACTGCTCATTGGAATATATTGGAGAAACATATAACCAGATAGGAATTACAAACTCTAACCACAGTATCAATGTCGTTAAAAAAAAAAAAAAAAAAAAAAAAAAAATTATACTGTTACATGAAATATAACATAGCCATAATTTCGACAACTATTGTAGTTTAACAACTATTAAAAAAAAAAAAAAAAAAAAAAAAAAAAAAAAAAAAAAAAAAAAAAAAAAAAAACACATAAGATACTGAACTTAAGATAATTTTAATTAGCAAATCATCTAGTATTCAAATCTAAATTCATTTTTGGTCTAAACTGTAGAACTACCTTCGTTTCTTTAACCTCTTTATGAAATAAATATGAATTGTAAAGATCACATGATCACATTTTCTTAGTAAAATCTTTGTTTTCATTAATCTATATCATTTATTGTGCTTAATATGTTTGTAAAATACTGATTTATAACTATCACATTATTGTACACTCTATTGTTTATTTTTTCTATCATTTATAAGTAAAACAAAAATAAATAAACTTGTTGGTATTTATTTATGCCCACACGGATATAAACAAAAATAAAATAATTTACTACAGATTATCTGTACTAATTTATCCCAAAATAGAAAGTTATGTGTTGTTAATAGAAACGCAAAATTGAATTGCCGTTACACAAATTTATAATAATCAAATATAACGAAAACATACACAATTACAATAAATTAAAAAAAAAAAAGTAATAACAAAATTTAAATCATTTTTCAAAGACTCAGATAAATTCTTTGGTACGTAATTTCACTAATAATATCGAATTAGTAGAAATAAAATACTTTCCATATACTGCAAATTTTCAGCAATATCGTGCGAGGACCATTAATGCGATCCAATAACAGCCTGGAAATCAAAATCGTTGCATTCAATAACGAGTAAGTAATCAATTTTAGAACAGTTTATCATTAGTGCTTTGGATGTAGAATGTATGTCGATAGATCTAGACATATAACCACGTTAAATCTCTGATCTTGAAATCGTCATTTAACCCAGTAGATTTTTATAAATATATCATGTCAAGAAAATCCGTCTATTATGTTGTTCGATAAGTATTTTTAATAAGATAACCTTGAGCAGTCCATTCTTCGTTGGTCTTTCTAGAATATCCAGAAAAGATAACTTTAATTATTTGTTATCAAAAAAATTCAAAAATTAAACATTTCCTTTTTGAAATTGAAAGCTTACAACTGGAATTGCTTAAATTAAGTTGTTATTTTAAGGTTTGAATCAATTGAAGCTGCTGCTAATATTTATGTTTTTTACAAAAAAAAATGTTATCTTCTTTATTTGATTTGTTTAACCTACTGGAAACACTTTACGTTCTAAAATAAATAAATGGCTACGTTTCATAAATTTATGCCGTATATAAATTAACTTTCGTAAAATTCAAATATTATTATTTATTTAAACTATTTAATACTAATCATATATCTTAGTAGTAGATACTTTATTTGGAAAGTTTAATACATATTTCATATGTTCCTGTTTTTCAGTTACAAACAGTAGATACTAAGATCAATTTCTTTATAACTTATCGATTAAAAAAAAACATGGAATATGTAATTAATTGATAAACACAATGGGAGTATATTTGTTTGATAATATGATGAGAGTTTCAAGTCATTTACAAAACATGTCTATATTGCTGTATGTTTGTTTAATTTATTCTTGTCAGTTTAAGTTAGGACCTTGTACATAAAACAAGAACATTTGGGTTTCCTTTTTTCTCAGCACGTCAGACATGAAAAATATATCAGACTACAGAGTTTGGTGAGTTTTCAGTAATGTCTATTCTCGAAATACAAAAGTAAAATTGTATTTTCCAAATAGACGTCCCCTGTATCTATTATGTAGGTGTTATAAATACACAGTAAACATCAGTGTTTGTGTCCCAAAATAACACGCCAACAATCAATTTTTGATGAATTTGCACGTAAATATTTGTTTTGCTTTGTTCTCATATTTATCGTGTTTGAAGTTATTCTCCCTTTATTACACCACTGCCACACCAAACACAATTTACACAAAATATTATCGCTTGGGAAATAAATGGAAAGTACAGTTTGAAATGTATCATATCCCCTAAGGGTTAAAACAAATAAATGTTTATTTCAAACTTGACATACAATGTTAGGTTAAAAGCGTTTAGAATTTTACTGTCACTAAATAATATATATATTGACCAGAGGGATACAGAGTATAATTGTACGTTTTGCATCACTTTTTCATAAAATAGACGCGCCTCTACTTCCTAGCAAATTTATTTGATTAATTAATACAATTTAATTTTTGGCGTTATCCACAGATTATTACCGGATATATCATATACAATTTACTATTTCTTATGACTCTAGTAGTATTTTATATACATCAGGAAGCTTCTTTTTTCTTTTATTTAGATAATTTTAGTTCTGAAAATAGAAAAAAAAAATGTCCCATTTACGTGGTAAAGTTAGTGTACCGAATAAAAATATATATAAAGGCAAATTTTATTTACAAGAGCATCCATACTTTTGTGAATTGTTTCAAATTATCTTTAAATATATATATATATATATATATTATTTCCTATCCATAAAGTGAATTGAAATAATTTTCAAAGACAAGTTCATTAGTAGGTAGATGCCTCCCTACTTACTGTTAGCTTTGATCAATTTGCAACCACACAATTGATGGAATAAATTAGATTTTGTTTAGTCACACAAAAAGGGGTTCATCATACATATCAGGTGCAAATATACGTGATGACTACTGTCTTTGGAAGTGTAATGTTATTTTAGGTTATGTTAAAAAAATATGATACAAATATAAATTACTTTTGACATAAACAATACTGTTTTACAACGCAATAGAATTAGATCATTTTCATAGTTGCTTTGAATATTGCAATACTGAAATGATATATTCAGGTTAAACAACATTACAGATATCAATTTGGTAATTAATCATATCAATTAAAAATCTTGTCCAGCCATATGTAACACGTGTGTTGAATAATTAAGCATGTCGGTTATATAAGTAATACTATCAAGTATTATTTATTCACCATGTAAATCGAGACTGCAAGCGAAATAGGTTAATTTTTACCAAAAATATTTTTACTTTTATATAAACAACTTTTATTATAAATAGTAGAAACAAACTTTGGAACTAAATTACACGTAAAATATTCAAAAATACACTTCCTTTACGTTGACCGATATAGTCCTTGTATTATTTTCACAAAAAAGAAAGCATAATATTAGGAGGATTTATTAAATATCCTTCCAACCTCAGGACTCATTACCATAACTCTGAGTATTATGTAAAACAAACGTGATATTCAATACATTTTTACACAAATGTGATTTATTACACACATATACCTAGTTGATGTCGAAAAGCCTAAGATAAAAATGAATTCGAAAATATATTAATATTATACCAAGATATTGTTACACTAATAAATGTTACAAAATAATTTTGGTAACTGTTGGTTCTTAAAAAATTTAGGTTTAATCTGTTATCTGAATTACTAAATTGCAAACATGTCAAAATGGGCGAAAGTAACATCAAGACATCAATATACGGCTTTAATAAATTTAAGTGCTCTCCCATTCACTTTGAGGTCTAAATGCTATTACCCTTTTCAACCAATAACAGCTTTTAAATAATTCTTAACTTTATTATATTAGTAGAAAACAACACTACAAACATTAGTTGTTAATCACAACTAGTCTGCAAAAACGTTAATACTATTTTCCTTAATGTAGGTAATGAATATTCTGATAGTGTTATTAGTTTATACGTGTAGACTATGTCAAAATAGTTGAGTATACAGTGATAGAAAAGAATAATGGTTTCATTTAAAACCTGTTATGCAACAACGCATAAACAACTGTAGCTTAACAATATATTTCCTTTAATCTTGCAGTACGTTATTGTATTGAATTTTATTATTTATTTTTTAAATATATAATTATAATATATTTATTGTTGAATATATTTCATTTTATAATAGTATAACAAAAGCTTAAACTTTAGTTGAACCTTCACTTTTATGTTAATCAGTAATTAATGTTTAACTTTTGTACATAGCTTACTTTGCTCAGTTATTATGAAAAACTTTAAAATTAGTGACATTTCACAGAAACCTGTGTTTGTACATTTAATCTAGTCTCTATTGCGATTTTATTTATGTGTTTATATTTGTAATAATATACGTCATAACTGTTCATGTTGCAATTATTTATTATTATAGTAGATATTTAGTATGAATATGATAATATCCCCTTTATCCTCGTACTTTACTTAGGGTAATTATATAATACAACTTTCGAATGGAGGGTATAAATTTAATGGCTTCATCTAAACCCCATTATGCAGTCAATGTACAGAAACCAACTGAACTGTGGATACATTAAGTAAGAACTTTAAACACGTTGTAAATCATTATAAAACATTATAAATGCAAGATAATTAATTAAATCATTTCATATTTTTAGTGTTATAAACTAATTGGTAATATTTTTTTAAAAAAAGGTTATTATCGATTTTTAAAGATAAACACATAATTTAAATAAATTTGGTAGTAATATCTCACTAAATTTTTCACAAATAATTTCTATATGGGGTTTTATATAATCTCAGGCTCACAAATCTTGATTTGATATCTCTTAGCTTGTGTTTATAACACAGGCCTGCACTTGACATATTATTGCTTAATGATGAGGTTATATTATTGTAACATTCCTATTCTAAAAATCAAAGTGATAACACATAAAGGTTTTGAGCATATCACGGTAAACACCAGTTCAGCAGTGTTTGGTAAAGAATTTAAAATATCTTTATCTTGAAAATGAGTGAAATAATTGAAGAATTACTTTTGTTTAATTACTGTACCAAGGCACATTTAAGTATACTCGATGATTCGCTGGACGACTAACACCCTTCATCTTAATTAATTATTCAATGGTTGTTTATCGTCTGTATTTTTTGCACAAGTATACTATAACTATCATAAAGAAAAATAAATACAAAACATTTTCTTTTCACACAGAATCACGGCTTCAACTATCGTCCGTATTAACACAATGTTTATTTATTTATTTTTATTATTCTGTTTTTTTTTTTAATATCAGATATTTCCCACTTATTCATTGACTTTAACAATAAAAGTGATAAAATTAATTATTTTCCACATTATGAAAAACATAATATTCAACAAATTCAACAAAAATATTAATGATAGTAAGGATAGGTATATGCTAATTTTTGGGTAAGTTATAATTGTTTTTTTTTTTTGTAATAGTTGAAGGGCGTAGTTGAGGTTCTAATTATTAGTTTTTTTATTTATTAATCCCAGTAGAAAATAATATTCTCTAAAATTGTGTCAACTCAAATTACATATATTGATTATTAGTAAATACCGCAATGAAAAATAAATTACGTACCTTCAATAAAAGCATGATTAAGGTTTTGTGTTAAAATGATCACAACGCCAAAATGTCTATAAACTTAAATTCAAAATAATGTGTTTCTTTAATCTATCTATATAAATATAGTTACTACTATACAACACAAGACTTACTAGTCAACTCGTATTATAATATTTTGTCTTTACCTAATATTTATGTTCCACAACAGCTAATAGAATGAAATATAGACAAACTTAAATTAAAGTAGAGTACTTGAAATAATAATGCCAAAATTTTAGAAAAAATAATTTATTCTTCGTTTGCATAAATTCCAGTCTAAGAGTTTTGCGTATACATGAGTAAATTATTTACGAAATTATGTTAAATGAAGTATTTCTGTTAAAAATAAATCAAAAAGATGAAAAATGAAGATAGACATTAAAATCTGCTGTGCCAACACTCACGTAAGACTACGTGGTAGTTTATTGCACAACTCACTTATACATAAAATATATCAAATCATAATATATATATATATATATATATATATATATATATATATATATATATATATATCTGAATTATATTTAAAATTTAGAAAATTATACTTCATGACTGTTTAATTCATACACAAGTATCTCATGATTGATCATACTTTTTAGGCCGATTTTGATCTTTAATTTGTGCAATTACTTAATTAATCTAGTCTCAATGTTCTTACAATTATTCATTAATTTTACCACTTAAAGAGAAGGTAAAGAAAGAAGATTACAATTATTTATAACAATATCTGGAAATAAAATTCTTGTTTTTTTTCCACTTCTGCTAAAAATATTACCATCACTAATTTATTAATTTCTCCCCTGATTTTTACCATTTGGCCTTAATATAAAATCGTGAATGACATAACATAATATTTGTACTATATCACAAAACTCTTATTTTATTTTCTTATATTCATTCGAAATCATTTAAATTGCTTTACTATAACCTAACCCCATAAAATAAATTTCTCACATATCACAGTAATAACCCCTGTTACAACAGGTTTCACGTTTTATTAACGGATATGTGACATAATGACGTAATTTATAATAGTTATTATGACAGTGATAAATGTGACACTAACAGGGTACTGTTACTTCCTGTACTTTACGTGACTTGGTATCTAATGTTTCAGTTCAATCACGCTGTTATAAATTTAAGATAAATAAATTATTAATTTTACGTCTTAACGTGTTACGTGGTGTCAAATCTCATCAATAACGTTGAATGTAAATGTTTATAGAACAATTAAAAGTCACTTAATGACGTAAGTCTCTTAAAATTTAGAAGAAACAAAGTTTTTAGTTGAATAAAATTATAATTATGAAGGTGTTTTTGAGGGGATTTAAAGTTATTTTCAAACAAAGAATGTTTTGACATATCTGTATCCTTTAAAGTCAACCTAGATACATTGATTCATTAAATATAAAATATAAACAGTTACTTTGATTGTTGAACATTTTGAATTACATGACTACCAAACTTAAGTAAAATTTATTGGTCCTAATTCTTTTGAGCATCGGAACAAGTGTTAAGATGATAAATTAATTTACAATTATATTTTGAATATTTCTTGTACTAAATTGGAAGAAATATTGTTAAAACAATTTTAAGACGAATATAAAATGAATGTTATTAATATATCACAATGTTTAATGTTTGTATTTACGAATCTTTTCTTGTCTTAAATTTAATACGTACAAACTCAATGTTTGCCTTTTGTTTATTTGCAGGAAAACATAACAAAATAAAACAACTATTGAGTAAAAAATCAGAAAATACTCCGTATGTATAACTTAAAATTTATAAATATCCCTACAATGCAACACAAATTGCTTATACTTGTGATTTTACTCTCACTAATAACTATCTTTTTTATGTCAGTAAAACATAATTGTTGAATTGCTCTCAATTGGTAGTTTCCCAGTTTTAATGTGAGTTAATGTTCCTTACACGAAAAGGATTAAAATAAATAACATTATGTAAGGTTCGTAAACACAGATTTACGTATATACAATTTTTTTCCGCAACTGAGTCAAGGATGTAACGGAAACTCCTCTATGGCAGAAAACAGCTAAATGAACCTTTGGCAAAATAAAGTTAAATATATTTGATAGGGAGAATATATAATGATAAATATATAAAGTGGACTTTAGCATTATAAGTTAAATTGTTACAAAATATTGTAAGCCTATTGTAATACCCTGCAAACAGATTATAATAAAAACTTAAGGTTTGTACGTATAATAGAAAAATTCATTAATGTAATGAATTCATAATGTTGCTTGTTTAAATCGATTCTTCTTAATAACACATTTGGTTTCAAGTTAATTAAATTATATTATTGGATGAAATATTGAAACCTTAACGGATTAAACCATTTCACAATTAGGAATAGTAAAAAAATACGTTTCTAAAATAAAACATGAAGCTTATTAACAGTTGAATATATATATATATATATATATATATATATATATATATATATATATATATATATAATATATTTCTCTCCTAAGGGATAATTAACTGTTTGAAATTCTAATTTCCTTTTTCTTCACCGCGAACATTGTTTGTTATAACCGTATTAATTATAGTAGCAATGTACGTTAGAAGTAGAATATCTACAATGGTGACATTACTGGAAATAAAACAACACCAGGATGTAGGTGTAATTAGGTCACAGAGAGGTAGTGTGGTTGTTTACCACTATTGTTTATATGAAATCTTCTACAATGAAGAGGATAAACCGCTTGAAAAGGGACGTATCATCTTTTTAATTACAAAAAAGTAATATCTAGTATCTGATCAAATTAGTTTTCTACTCTTAAGAATACAAAATAGTAATCATAGATCTGCTTATTTTTATTAAAATTAAATAAATTAAAGAGAATAATACGTTTATAAAGTACACAATTAAATAGCAATTGGTAATTTAAAGAGATTAACTTAAATTTACTCCTGTGATCAGATTTTACATTAAATAATCTTGAGCATTATGTTATCATATAAATTTGATCTAATCTGCAAAACTCATAATTGGAAATTATGGTCATTTTGATTCTACTATCTATACTTCTGTACTAGAAGAATTGTTTCAGTAACAATTAAAATTTATTATTAAGTATTAGATAATTATAATTGAAATAAATCTAAACAACAATCATTATAATCATAAGAGTTTTTTGACAATCTCTTTAGGAATTGAGTAGGAGTTATTTCTCTTTAATTGCCTATTATGGTTTTTGATTAAGGAAACATCTAATATATTGCTTATAATAAAACCAATATTGACTGAAAAAATACTACATAAAGTAAGAAACTGTCATTTTATGGACAAGTTTTGTTAAACAACAAATTCGTCATTCTACAAAGAGAATTTTCAAACTGAATTGACTCAAATATTTTATTTTATTTTATTAATTTTAACAATGTAGTATAGGAATATATTTTAACGACTTAAAACAAATCTGAAATCTCGTCGAAATTTTGGCTCTGAAATAATTATTACTGTTTTGCTTTTTGTAAAAAATACATTGTATTAATAAAATCCAAAAGATATAAGATTGGTTATAAGATTATCTTCACTATTATACATTTATTCTAGACACAATATTATTTAAATTTCTTTTTTCAATAATAATGTAAATTATAGTAAATTATAATATATTTGCTCATAGTTAATATTAATATTGGGTTAAAATATCAGTAATTGACCTGCCTTCATCTAAACCATATTAACAAGATTTAGTGAATAGTACGAGTCATTAGAAAGTGACTGTTTTAAATTTTTGTATTTTACTTTCGATAATTTGCAATAGTTATTACGAGAGTTTCACAGTAAAAAACATTTTAATGAAAAGAATGGATATTATATATAGGCCGTTATTTTGAAAGTAAGTTAGTAATATAAAATATGATTGTAGATGTCAAGACAAATCGAGACAGATAATTCTAAAATGCGTTTTATAAAATACTAGTATGTACATACACGCTTATGCTAAATTCGTGTCTCCATTTCAATTAAAGGTTTAAGTGGTTATTCATAATTACGTATGATTATATACTTTAAAGTAATTGGTAACCATAATATTCTCTTTTTGATGAATATAAATTAAAATTACACATGTACATAAATAGCGTGTGATCACTATTAAAAACGACACGGTTTATTAAAGATATCTTGAAAATAATAAATTTAAAGGAATTATTCGACTTAAAAGTAATGTCTGAAATGCCACAGTAATGTGGACAACTTAAGTACCTGTCATCCTGTGTGGTCTTGAACTGATGTTATGAAATTTTAACAGTCTCGTGGTAAAAAAAAATAGTTTAATAGCATGACCGTATTGTTGTCCCATGTAATCTCAAAGACCAACAAAACTATTATTACATATAGAATATAGAATCGATGTCTAAACAAAATTATTATTTTCAATTATTAACAAAATGATCTAATTGCGATTATGACAAGCCTAAATGTGGTTACTCCTCCCTATTCACGAGATTATAGAATAAAACTACTGCCAGGAACTATACTATTCAACATAAGTTCAGAGATCTTTACATTACTTATTTTTTTAAAATAAACATTCTAAATGAACAGGATACAAATCTTCTTACGAAACACATGTGACAAAGTTTTTACATAGACATGCCGCTTCCACATAATCTTTAGCCTGCAATTTATGGCTTGATATCTCTATGGTTTTATAGGATAGTTCTAAGCTTGAATCATTGATTTCGTGCTAACCTGACATAACAACCGGAGCAAAGTCGAATAATTCTTAGAAAACTTGGATACAAAAGTGTTTTTCAAAAATATTAGAATTAGTTTTAAAAGCACATTTTGAAACGTATGATAATAACCATAACAGATTATTAAACGTAATATAACATCTTGAAAAACCTCTAACAATATTTTTTTTACAATGTCATACTTTAAAATAGAATATTTGAAGTAATGGAAGTTAGTTTAGTGTTTATTGGTAAATTCCTGTTCCCTGAAGTCTGAAGAAAATAATTTTTCTTTGAAATGTGTATACTCAAATTATACAGACACACTATAAAAGTTAATACAATTTAAAAAACCAAATACGAAAATTAAATAAAACCTTAGTAAACACTTAAAGATAAATGTGCATAAGTGTCGTTATACTATTAAGTTTTTTTATTATTTTTTTTTATTTTCAATAATATTTTATAATTATATGCATTTTCTAAATTGTTTTGATATTATTATTAAAAAAGCAGTTTGAACGGAAGACGGTTTCTCAAAATATGTCTAGTTTTAAAGTTAAAATTAATGCATTCGATTTTAGATGTAATTGTAGAATATCAGTTGTTAACAGGTAAAATTTTATATGTATTTTTTTATTGCTTTTTTGATAACAATGACAAAAAATTAATTCTAATTATATAAGGTAAAATGTTCTGTGGTTGTTTGAACACAATGACCTCGTTACAGGTAGAGATTTAATTTTAAATAAACAGTGACCTTAATATTTGCATGATTACTTGATAAAAAATGCATTTTAAGAATGATAGGTTGTTGCGCTGTTGATTTATTTTTTATATCAGTAAATCCACGTGTAGGTTAAAATTGACAAATGTATTCTATGATGGAATCTAATAACGAACTGAGTAACCATTGGGTATTACAGCAACAAAATCGAAAATTTACGTTCCATATTTTATGTCAGACGAAATGTTAATGTAACTCGCAAATGCCGCAGTTACAACAGCTGTTACTGAAGGTTTCAGCTTTTATAACAATTTAACTTTTATATAAAATAAATGCCATAGTTATTACGGTGACGATAAAATTGTCTTGAAATTAATGTTGCGCTATAAACAGGTTATTATAACTGTATACGAACTTTAGGAAATATCAGATGTTAAGAAAGGTATAATTGAAAATTTCACATCTTCTGACCGAATTACGAAATTCGGTTAACAGTATATTTCAATATATTTACTACGCACTATTGAAAATCATTAAACAGATATTATTTAAAATGGAATTATATATCCCTTATCACAATACCAAAGTATAATGAAGTAAGTTACGATAGCGGTAGCTGTATACTTATAAATCGTAGAAAATTTACGTCAATTTTATCGATGTGATTTACTAATATTAGTCTTAGATAAAAAAAAATCTCTTTAATTGTGTGATGTATATTTATCAACGCATTGCCCAATTTTTTTAGGAACAGATTATTTTACTCACGATTACATACCCTTGAATCAGGAATAGAATAACTATTATAAAATAAAGAAGTGCATTTTTATAAAAAACTAATGTTCATCAAAAACTGTGATTTTTTAGAAAACACTCTCAATTCAGATTATCTGGTCACTTTCTTTATTTCACTAAACTAATAATGTCACATGAGTGAATGAAAACATAAGAACATCAATCAGACTAGGACCTTATTAACATTTGAAGGGTTACTAGTAGTTACTGCAGCAATATAAAAGCGCTTTGAGGTATTTTAGAAAATTAAACCAATACAATATATATGAAAAGCTCCAAATTTATCGAAAATTTCAGAGTTATTGTAAATCCAAAGTTGTAATTCATTAGTAAATAATGAAATAAAAATTGTTAACGTCAATGATAAATTATTAACTTTGGTATTACAGGTAAAATATATTTATTATTAATTTGGAAAACAGCACATAAATTAAAATTCCTACACATTACTACCACTTACAGGTCTATGTAAAATTTTACCTTTATCCGATATATTGTGTTGTGAACTTAAAAAGGATTTCATGTTTTAAAAACAATACTGTAGAATTGTTATATGATTTTTAAAAATAGTAACTCTACTTTGTTTAAAGGTTAAGTGGACAATCCGGTAATCTTCAACTAAGCCTATATGTACAAAATACGGCATTGTGTGAAAATTTGTCTTGTAAAGAAACGAAACATAAAAAAAAAAAAGTATAAATACATTTGTTCTAAGAAATTGGAATTTTTTTTTAAAATTATATAACGTTCGCTGTGCTAATTATATGATAAAGTAAATTTAATTAAATCTAATTAACTATCAGAATTGACTCAAATTGTTCAAGTTCAATGTTGGTAAATAAATCTAAAAATTCAATAATTAATTTCTTTCAGCTGGTTGTGAAATTTATTATTATCTTAAGTGACGTGAGAAAAAAAAGTATTTTTCATGTCTTTAATCGACTTGGAACTTTTTTGTGTGTCTTAAATATGTTTAGTTACAATTTACCTTTTATTTTTTCAATGTTTTGATATTAAAGTAGAGCTAGTCATAAGTTAATTTTTTTTCAATATATTACATTTTTTTAACAACTGTTGATTTTACTTTTTATATATATATGGCTCTTATACTGGCATCTGAAGAAACATTATATACGACGACAATAATTATGTTTGAGCTGGCGTCTTTTTAGATGGGTGTGACAGAAACTTAGTAAGCGCAAGTAATTCATTTATATATGTAACTAGATGACAAGGCATTGATATATTATCTATGTAAATTTGTACAAAATATACAATATAATGAAACAGGAAAAACCGATTGTGTTTAGGTTGTACATCACAAAAACTATTGAAAATAGTTATAATTACCTACAAATTTAGTTGAATATAGCCATTTTGTTTGCAGCAACTGGTAAAAAACAAGTCTCTTTCTAATATTTTACATATACTTCACTCTCTCTCTCTCTCTCTCTCTCTCTCTCTCTCTCTCTCTCTCTCTCTCTCTCCTCTTCTCTCTCTCTCTCTCTCTCTCTCTCTCTCTCTCTCTCCTCTCTCTCTCTCTCTCTCTCTCTCTCTCTCTCTCTCTCTCTCTCTCTCTCTCTCTCTCTCTCTCTCTCTCTCTCTCTCTCTCTCTCTCTCTCTCTCTCTCTCTCTCTCTCTCTCTCTCTCTCTCTCTCTCTCTCTCTCTCTCTCTCTCTCAAGTTTTTTCCTAAATTAAAAAGAACAAAATTTTCCTGAGAGAGGTGATTTCGAACGGCTGTAAACGTAATATAGTTTTTCTACGATTAGCGCACGGTTTCTTTTTCTTTCGTCCACACTTTGTTTATTTATTCATGTCTCTGGAATTATGTGTGATATATGTTTCAGATACTGTACCTACAAAAAGCAATTATTTATATTACGTTGATTTGTTCTTTTTTGTAATTACACATTGTACGAGACTTTTAAACCCTACATACCGAATAAACATAACAAAGTGGAATATATTACCAGTGCTTTAAACAACGTCAAATTAAACTCACATTTCAAAAACACAAAAATTGCTACTTCGAAAATGACTAGATTTGGTGTTAACAGGGACAGAGTCATAAATACGGTTGTCAATTTTGAACTTAGAACATTATTATGACA
>CAUPSG010000682.1:0-58418 GCA_963513935.1 Aphrophora alni
AATAATAAAACAATTATAAATAACTAAGATAATATAAAAAATTAACAAACTTAAATTTAAACTAGCTAAAAATTGAAATTAAGAAATTGAATTAAGAGAGAGAGGGGGGAGAGAGGAGAGAGAGAGAGAGAGAGAGAGAGAGAGAGAGAGAGAGAGAGAGAGAGAGAGAGATTTTGGGATTTCATGACTATAAATATTAAGTTCCTCTCTATAAAAATTAAATATGTAAATGAATTCAGATATTCTTAAACAGTCTTTTATTAAATACGCTACACTACATGTTTAATTTAAACTACACATTGGCCTCCACCACCTGCATTGCGTCAGCTTTGTTCATCAAATACATACATAATTTTTACCTACACTGCGTAACACTGTCTTATTTTGTATCCATTTTCATTTATCTCGGTGATAGCCGAATATTTATGTTTACTGAGAGGACAACATATTTACTTAAAACAAAAACTTATGGTAAACAAATTTCTTCAATCACGTAATACTTAAAACACCACAACATAAACTAAGCACATTGTTTCCTGTGTTGTTTTTATTATTACACCTATTATTAACACCGGAAAAGTAACCTATACAAACATAAAATAATTGAAGCATCGTATATAAAACTAACGGACAATCCTATCAGCCAATCAATTATAGAAGTAAGGCCATTATGGCTCCCATTATTAAAAAAGAAATAAAATTTGATTATAATATCCCTATTACTAATAAACAAGCTGAAATTTTACCTGTTAAATCGCCACAAGGGGTTGTAACCCGTTCTCGTGCTAGGAAGCTTAATACAACTAACAATAGGCCACTCCCCTAATAGTTTGTCAAGCCTTCTGGACCACGTAAGTTGTTGCTGTAATTTGATACAACAACACGTACTTGCCGTTAGTTGTATGTTTACCGTGATTGAGTTTTTTGACTTCTCAGTTTCAGCTCTGAGATGCATGCTTAGATATTAAGGTTGTTGGTATTCTTATTTAATTTTACTTCTCACATAGACTTCGTTTCTAGTTTCATGTTTCTTTAGTTTTTAGTCACTTAATAACGGGAATTGATTCTTATTCCCGAAACGTCGTGTTTGAATTTTTAACACACAAATGATGGCAAATGTCCGAAAAATGTATAATAATAAAAAAGATAAATTGGACCTCGATGCATAAAATAAATATAATAAATTAACTTTCGAATCTAAACTATATTTGACTAAATTATTAGATACATTTTTTTATCGAAGTTTTAGACTTTTGTTTTGTATAAGGAGCTGAAACCTAACCTAATTATTTTATGAAACATCCACTTTATACCAAAGATTAAAATGTTGAATCTTTCGAATCACCTGTTCGTACATAAAAATGATACAGACAGATGAACCGACACATAGATATGCATTGACAGGCATCATTCTAAAAAATAGTTTATGCTCCAAACGTCAATTAATTCTAAGACCTATTCCAATTTTATTCCAAGGGTAACATTATTCGTTAAAATATTTATAAACCACCATAAGATTTTTATACGTATCAATAACAAACCATTTTCACTTACTGGTTTCAAAAACATTGTATCAAGATCTAAAGACCAACTAGAATATATTATTATGTATCAAACTAAACAAAAACGAGTATTTTTTACGAAGCCCATTTACTACTCAACATATATCTCGACTAATGGTCGGATAACTTATGGTAGGCAAGACCAATTTCTATATTACATATATATATATATATATATATATATATATATATATATATATTATATATATTATATAAATATTTATATATTATTTCTAAATATGTGTTTTACTAAAATTGGTTGAGCCGTTTTGGCTGTGGAAACTATTACATATAAACAGATTGACCAACAGACAAACTGACAGATTTTTGTATCATTTTGTAAGTACCTGGGAAGAAACAAATGGATATTTCCTAAACAAATAGGAATTATTTATTATTAGACTATTAATTAGTACCCTCTCTCTTTGCAGACATAAATTTAAAACAGTAACAACTATGTTGAAAAATCCCTTCCATTGTTGTTTTTTTGTTATATTTATAAAATAATAACAGACTATGGTAATTATATTTTATATGAAACAATATTATAGCGTAATACATATTTTATTTAAATTATAATATTTTTTGTCAATCATATTGCTTTCAAAAGTATCAAAATAACATTTTTTTTTTAACTCAATAGAATATTATATTTGGTATCAACAAAGGATATTTAATATGCGAGATATTATAGATATCAATTCCCTTGTCTACTTTGCTCAGAAACATCAATACCTTCCACAGTATCAAGGTTATACCATTAAATTCACTTTAGATATAAGATGACTATATTCAAGCTTATAAGATATTTCTCGTCAAAGGCGTTACATGTCCATGGTTAGATCGCAGGTCACGTCAAGGTAAGATACAAGTTGTCTGTAAAATCAATCCAGGTTGTAGCAAAGACTCAGTAATAAACTACTCAACAACCTATGTGACTGGCACTCTCAACAGTGCAAACTATTAAACAATCAAGAGTTTTCATGTCTTAAAATTGTCTAATTTATCCAAATGATAATTTTATTAAAAACCATTTTTTTTTTTGATTAGGAAGAAGCCAGTGAAAATGCTCACTATTCCAATAGGTCAAGTTTCGAGTGTTATAAAAATTGGGGATTGTGTTAGTGGTTTATTGTAGGACAATAACAATGATAGTGTCATAATTTGTTTGATAATAGTTAATAGATAAATTATTATAATATGGATATGTGTCAGAATATAGATTAAATTGAGCAGTCGGAGATGCTGAAGTCAACCTATTTCCCGTAGTTACGTAACGGAAAAGTAAAACGGACTGATTGCTATGATTACTTTAATGATGGTTTACAAAGCATAATAAGTTTACCTATTAAAAAAATGTTAACATAGAGGATTGGTTGTTTTAAGTAGTGTAAGCCATTGAATATATCACTAGGCTCACAATAAAGTAAGAGTACATCTTCTAGGGAATCATTTCTGGCAAAGTAAAAGTTAAAAATATATAATGAGTAAATCGGCTTTATTCACTTGTTATATTGTTACAGTTGAACAATATTCAGTTGTTAGTGAAAAATTAAAATGTAAACTATAGCATAAAATCGGCAATACTGCTGAAATAAAAGCCTCCACTCTTCAAAACTAAATAACCTACGTGATTATTTTAATCAATTTGAATAAAGTAATTTAAACTTCTAAAAGTAAGAGATGAGAGGGGAAAATCTCTTAGAGATGAAGAGCTGTTTCATCAGGCCGAGACAACTAAATTATAAACATTAAATTAATGAATAAAAGTAAGTCTACATTTAATTAAAATTAAAGTAGCATACACTATAAATTGTTTTAAGTCTAAAGCTTTAAAAAGGTAACAAGTGTCTCTAAAGTTAATAGTATATGTCAGTAAAAATAATAATAAAGTGAAAATTTAAAAAATATTTAAAGAGTTTTTTTTTTTTCAGATGGAGTTTTAAAATATATAAACAGTTTTAAAAAGTGTATTTTTAATGTAAAAGGTATTTTCAAAATCTGTGCTTTAATTTTTGTAGAGCCTAAAGTATAGGAAAGGCCAGAAAGACATTAAAATTCGTAATTAGACTAATAAATAATATTATAAGTAACCTATTATAAGTTAGATTTAGTTGGATCTTAAAGAAAGGTAACATTTTGATGACGGTTTTATACCTGCTTCTTTAAAAGGAAGAGAATTTAAAATCAAACCAACATTTATAAAGTGTGTGTGTGTGTTACGCCGTACGGAGCGTAAGTCTTATTTTCTTAAGTTAGTTAGCTGCCCCACGTTGGGCGCCACTTCCGCCGGACGGTCTTAAGTATGAAATTTTAGTTTATGCGGAAAAGCCCCTTGATGGACTTCATAACACAAGTGCCCAAGAACTTATGTTTGGCTATAAACGAGTCAGATGAGGACCTCAGCGACTGGTATATAAACTATGACGAAGACAATTTGAGATTGACTACCTGTAAGAATATAGGTAGTGACTAGGCTCTTAAAGGATTTCATGAAATAAGTACCCAAGAACTTTATATACTTGTCACCAAACGAGTCAGAAGAGCACCACAGCGACTGGTATATAAACGATGACGAAGGCGCCTTGGGGTAGACTACCTATAAGGATATGTTCATGTAAAGTGTACAAGGTAGTCAAACTTTTATTTTAGCCAGATCTATAACCGTAAAGTGATGCACTATATTCATCAATTTTAAATTTCTTGTTCGACAAATACTTTTTTCTTAAATTACATATTCAGTAAAATAACATAAAGAAAGCTTAGTTTTTTAATAAATATAATTTTAAATCTTTTCGGTTGATTTGCAGAAAACTAACACGTGCAGTCAATCTGCTTGGTTATAATAAAGAGGCAACTTCGTGTGCTCAACTAGTTATTATTCTTAGATAATATTGGATTTAAATTTAGTATTGGGGATTATTTTAATAATTTATTCTTTTACTATTCCTTTTAAACGCGAATGTGAAACTAATTAAGAAAATGTAAAATATAAGTATTGATAGTTTGTTGTTTCAACCCACACACTTGTTATTCAACGTAATTTGGTCGCGTATGGTATCAATTGTTCACTAGGTGACTAATGAACAGAACAAGCTCCCCAGAGGCCCACCACTTCCCATTCCTTCATTCGTTGCTAATAATTGTGTAATTAGCTACACAAAAATTTTGTTTACATATTTGCATGCCGTTGAAATCTCCCCCCCCCCCCCATATTACAACTAAAACTGATGGAGGAATTTCGATTCAGCTTTCACAGTTAAATGTGAATATATAATATAGAACTGAGCGATACGAAATCAAACCATCATTAGTCATCAGAGGTTTAATATTTATCGCAATAACTGTCTTTTTTTTTTAACCAATAAATTGTAGAATTTAACAAAAGAATTTGAATGTGTTTTATTTGTATAACATGGAATTCTATCAAGTTCCGTCGGTCATTAGTATAAACAATATTAAAAATTATGCATATTAAAGGTGTTTATTGGTACAAAATCAATTTAACAATTTGGATTACCAAATATAATAACTTATAAATTTTGATCTTTGTGAAACAAAATTAAAACATAAAGTTTCAACATGCATATCAATATTATTGATTCGCAAAAAGTAAGGTAGGAAATTTGTTGCAAAGATTTCATAACAAAAACTCTTCCTCATTTTCATAACAAAGAATTTCGTAAGTTCTTTCTCATTTTGCATTTGATTAAATCGAAGAAAAAGTATCCATAGTCATAAATATCTGATGACGATGAGTTTCTTTCTTCTTTTCATATTGATATTGTGTTCATTCAGGTTTTATTTGATAAGTTGGGAAGGTAATTCTTTCAGATTTTCCCTCTGTTTTATTGGCTGCAAAAAAATATATAACTTTTTTATTGAAATGTAAAATGTTGTCGTATCTGTGTTTAAAACAGTATCTAAACATCGTTCATATGATTCGTGTTTCTTTTCAGAAACTAAAATAGAAAAGACCAGAATTATTGCAATGAAGAGATAAAATAAATTATATTTTATTGAATATTTATGCACTGGTCGGCAAATCATTTATTAGTTTTTAGTGTAGAATGTTTGTTAGTTAAAAACTCAACCATTGTTACTAATAGAAAATAATGACAACTTGTAACGTTAAAAAAAGTGACATTATAAGCTAACCCAATTTATATACTCTTTATATACTTTATATACTCTTTATACACTCAAAGTTCTATAGTTGATAAATTACCCGAATACCTAAAGTTTTGAAAGAGCATTACGTACCATATTAATCTATTAAGTACCGGAAAGTAAAAAGTTTGTTAAAAATTCGCTGTAATACTAATAATTGGAAATAACAGTTTGGAGGGTTGGACAATTTTTACAAAATCCTTAAACACTCATTGAAATAAAAACCAATTACACCTAGTTTTTAAATTGACAAGATTTTAACTCTACAAAATTATAATTCTCATTTAAAAAAAAAGTTGTAAATTTTGTGAATATCTACAACTTTATTGATTTCTAAATTATGGCTTTATACCATGAGCCTGGTAAAAAAGTCACTGCACGCAATATATATATATATATATATATATATATATATATATATATATATATATATATATATATACAAGCCAACGGGTTGGAAAAAAACTCTGTTAACAACTGAAATTAATACAACAGAAAACTTGTAAATTAAGGTTATTTTCTCTAATAAATCATGTATTTCTTGCAATATCGATGAAAAACTTGAAACTGTATCAAAAACATTGAATATCATTAAGCATGAGAAAGATAATTTGAAATCCTTTGTTATACATGAACGCTGATACATTCAAACTAAAATTCATATTAAATGAACTATACAATTTCAATATTTACATTACAAAAGTTGTCATCCTATGTACAAACAAAATAGTATAACAAAGAAATATTTCTTTTCGTGGTGTTATTTATCTTAATATGACTTAGATCTTAATTTACAACAACAACAAAATCAATAAAAACGTTTTTGAAATACAATATTCCAAAAAAAAAAAACAGTAAAAACAAATAACTCGAGATTCCGAAAACTTTCGTACTAATAATATCAATAATAGTCCGGACATAACAAAAATGTTGATCATAACAATCATTTATTTAATCTTGGACTTCAAAAAATTAATATTGCTCTAAAACTGCTCACAACGTATTCTAATTAAATCCTAAAATGAAAAATGTATTTTCTAAAAAACATAAATATATTATTGTTATGAATAAACTTTCAAAAGATGACATCCATAATCTAATCCTAAATGTTGGCTGTGTTCCGTGTAATAAATCTCACCAAGGCTTTGTTACGTGCACCAGCACATTTGAGTTTAAATATTAGAGGACAATTGAATAACGTGTTTCAAAACAAATGTATTGCCTACCCATGGAGAGCCTATAGCGTGGCCTGCCAGGTCCCCTGACCTAAACCCCCTACACTTCTTTGTTTAGAGATATTTTAAGAAATTAGTGTATCACTCACTCTCCTCTAGAAAATATTGAATTTCGCAGATAAAAAATTATAGAATGTTTTAAAACAACTAGACATAAACCAAAATTATTTGAATGATTGAGGGGATCAATGAGAAATCGATTTCAACGAAGCATAGACATGCACAGAGGACATGGATCATTTTCTGTATTATTTTCGACTTCTTGTTTATAAATCTCATTATTTTAGATTTGTTATACTGTTAATTATTTTATGTCGATTTGCCCATAACGATTATTTAACTCCTTTCTAAATTGGGTTTTATGTAACTATTGGAAGATATTTTTATTATTGTTTAATTAACAAATGCTATAGTGGGCTGTGTCGTAGTTTTTCGTTCAAAAATTAAAGTTAAAAGTAACAATAATTTTTTATTAAATACAATTTAATTTTTGTTTCATTTTTGTACATCTTAACAGATATGTTACACGATACAAATTAAATGAGCGCTATTTGGTAACAGTTGAGGGTCACATTTGAATTTCTATACGGAATTCAGAGTAATGTATTTTGTTATTTTTATTAAAAGTATTAGAGTTCAAATAGTATTAGTTCTAGATAAACAACTACCAAGAAATTATATATCTGTTTCATTGTCAATAACTAGGTTATCTACAAACCTACAGAAAAAAGTATAAAATAGTTTTTATTGTCATTAAAAAAGGGAAACTCGTGATAATTTTTTGTAATGTTGACAGTTTTCGATATATTCTAAATTAAATCATTAAAACGGTTCGTATTTCAAAACTTTAGAAATATCTTTTCGTACACTAAATCCGTATACCTAATCTGAACTAAATATATTTTTTTTATTTCCAAAGCTTAATTGTTTTTTTTGTAAAAAATAAAATAATCGCGGATACCTGGAACACTAAGTGTTTTCGTAAATATTTTTGTTCGGTTCTGACATACAGAATCTTTTCTATATGTTTTGCAGCTTACGAAAAAATTCAAATCTCATTTATTTTTCTCCCAGTTTTACAAAAAAAAAAAAAATTGTTCTTTTATTTATTTTTAAAATGACTGGATTAAGAGTCATTTAAATTTAAAAGGTTCGAATGGCCACCATTTAAAAACTAGTTGGGTAATAATAATGAAACTTAACATACTAATTTAAATTAACAATTCATCGATATTTGGTTCAATTATATAGGTTGGTTTGGGGGGGGTTAAAAAACACTTACGGGTGGACTGACGAACAACGACACCTGGTTGTATTAGGGTTTTTAACTTTTTTCACCCAAAGGAAAAAACCCGAATTTTTTAAAGTGAATTAGGAAAACCCTTTCTCTCATTCTCTCTCTGTCTCTCTCAGACAAGCAAATTATTTTCTTGCTTGGAACGTTCCTAACACCAACTCAATTCGAGAGGTAACAATCAACGCGTTTATAATCCTGTAGGTTTTCACAATAAAATACCCGTGACTTATAAGCGGACTGCGTGTTTACTAAGTAACCAACAGTGCAAAATCAAGTAATAAATCAATAACAGATATAACCATAGCAACCGCCATAATTACAGATGTTTTGATTCCCCCTGAGTTTTGTTATAGAGTTGATGCACCTTTGTCCCGTTTGTAAGCTCAATAAATGTTTAAAGTTAAATTAAAATAATAAACATTTCCCTGGTTCACTCAAAATATGAACCTGGAAGTCTGTTGTTCCAAACCTGTTGGGTATTTAAGAGTTACTAAATTAAATTATAATTTATATCCCTGTCGATATTACACACACATTTCTCTTCTGTGTAATTACAAAACCGATAGAAATCAAACAAAAGTTATTACCCTAGATTGTGGAAACTTTCCAACCCATATTTCACTACTAATCATACATTCAGTAAAAACCTGTCAAATCTATATATAAAATAGTTGATTTACAGCTTAGTTAAATCACTTCTTGTGCAAGATGAATGAGGAAGACAAGTTTTTTTATTTATTTTTTTTAAATAACAAAACTAAATAATAATAAACCGTATTAAGATTTATAAACATGAACTACACTTTTGTACAAGAGAGAGTTTAATGGCTATTAATAGAATAAGGCAGTAAACAAAATACAGCATGGAATGTACTAATTAACTACAGTTTCTAGAGTAAACTATAATATTAATGAAAAATACACTGGTATACTGTGTCATGGTAGTAATAACTTTTCATAAACAAAATAACAAAATATTACATTGGCTTAATTTCTTAATTTTTCACGTGTGTATATATGTAAAATCTATGTAATATACCCTACACTATAATATATATCTAGTGTTAGCTATCGTGAATCAGTAGTGTTGTGTTGGCAATCTATATAGTGTTGTGGAATCGATCAGTAGTTTAATTAATGTTGTTAAGGTTTAAAATCTGTTTTCGCGGTGCACAACTTCAACCAACAAATAACGAGAGTAGAATCTGTTCAGTTTGTATCTAGTATTATTCTTTTAAAATTGTACGCGTAATAAAATGTAACATGGATTCCTTAACAGCATCGCATTATTCCATATCTTTATTAATGTTTTCTCCTTTATACCATTCCTTAAGGAAATAAAATACATTGTTAAACTGTGTTATGTTTTTACAGAAAAATTCATTGTTGAGGTGTCTGAGTCTAAAAAGTACTTTTACGAATATCTATCGTCTTTCAAATATTTAAAGTCATTATAACTAAATTTAAACCAGTATTTTGTTTAAGATCCACTGAGCTTTGTGTTTAATAACGACATGAAAAAACGAAGCCCATACTACTACTAACACCCTAACACAGTTAACGTTAGGAAGTTTAATAAAACGTTATGAACCAATAAACGGAATAAATCACTCTGATGATGGTAACTGTGTTACCCAAATGTACATAAGGGTTTATTAAACTTTCCAACGTTCATTATGTTAGTTGTTTGGGGATTATTTCTTTAGTATTTTGTATTTTCTACTTATGTTATAAATTTGGTACCTATATACAAAATTGTTCCAACTTAAAATGTTTTAGTAACTGCCATAAGACTACTGTTTGATGAAACTGAAAGACATTTGATTTTTGATTCAATGTAGTAGTTGGATACTAAGAACGAACAAGATCTAAACTTACAACGAATGGTCGAAAAACATGTCAAGCAAACAAGACCAAGGAAGGGAAATGAATCTACACAGTATGACAATACATTTAAATAATTTGTACTTCTCAAAGGTAAGTAGATTCAAATGCCTTTTTCCGACTGTTCGACGTCACTGACAAACAAAATCAGGTGGAATCTAAATTGATTAAAAGCCGGGGAAACTCCTAGGGATTCGAGAGGGAAAATTCCCCCTCCAACTAGAAAACACTTAATGTTTTTCAATTTGATTCATGATCAGAATGAATCATTCCCAGTAAAATAAACACAGTACACAGCAAAAGTACGTTCCGAACTCATTGTAAAACAAATGTATGAGCTCTTCAATGAAAGATATCTCAGTATTGATGTTAAATACGAGTTGTATGTAAAACGAAAACTTTAACTTAAAGTTCGGTAAGCCCCAAATTGACACCTGTGCTTACTGTGAGGAACGACAAGTTAAATTGAAAAAGCCTCATATCAATGAAAATTCAAAGCGTGTTACCACTGCAAAGTTAATGGTTCATTGTCGGCGTGCTAAGCAATTTCACGCTACTCTTAAAGATACGACAAAAATGTCTGAAATATAATTATTAAAACATTGTTGGTATTGTGTTTTATGAAAAACATTGAACTACTAAAAATACCGGTGCAAGGGGTGTTTTACTTGCACCAATTAAACGTGCAAGTTTTTTGTGTTTATAGTACAAAAACTAAACTTTCACATTTTTATGCTTACAATGAAAGAAAAACAAACAAAGAAGTATGACGTTACCTCATTCGTAATGGATTAAATAAGTACACTCTCTAGCCAAGTTGAGGAACTTCACATTTTTTCTGATATCTGTTGGGGTCAAAATGAAAACCACACATTAGGGCCTATCTAAAGTTTGTCTCGCTTTGTGTGACTTGAGTAGGTTCATAGTTGTAAAGCGATTTTTCCCATTGCGAGGACACTCTTATAATCCTTGTGATAGAAGTTTCAGTATGATCAAGAGGCCAATGAGAAAGCAGACACAATTTTCACTCCAAAGGAAATTTTTGAAATAATAGTAAACACTTCCGAGAAATCTCAATGTACCTTAGTTGAAACCGATATGATTACTGACTATACCAATTGGTTGCCTACTGTTTATTAAAGGACAGCAATATCAAACGAAACCAAAACCTTGCCTCACAAAGAAAAGCAACCATTTGTTATTTTCAAATTTTATTATTTCCAGTGCTCACATTTGGAAGAAGGGACTGTCAAAGCAAGTATGTACATATGAACAGGAGGTTTTCAGACAATCCATACGTTCAACTTGAAAAAGAATCGCTGCCTTTCACTACAAGACATTAAAGCTTATTCGATGAGTTTCGTTCCAATTAAAAGATATAAAATTGGTGATTTGAGAAAGTTGTATAGTTACATTCCAAAACAACACATCCAATTCTAAGATAAAATACTAAACTGGCAAACTACGGATGAACAAGATGACGTTGAGTAAAGTACGGGAGTAAGAATCCATAGTTTTAAACTTGTAAAATACTTTGGTTTTTTTATAATAGGCTACTTCAAAAAAATATAATTTTCAGAGTAAAAAAATTCTTGTAGATAAAAGTTTTTACTTTAAATGATTTTCATTTACCTTTTTTAGTATGTCATAAGAAATTGTTAGGCAAACAAAACTTAAATTGAGAGCCAAAAAGGACCTCAGTCAAGATAATATAAAATTTATTTTATTTACATAACACTTAATAATGGTCATTTTGTTGTTGTTTTTTTTTCTATTTTATAGCACTAGAAGTAATATTCACAATAATTTAGGCATTTTAATTTTGATATTAAACATTTTATACGAGTTTATTAAGTTTCCCGAAAGTTGCAAAAGTTGAATCGGGGTACCTTTTTCAATCGCACTTATTCAAAAAATAAAAGGATGGTTCACAACTAACTGAAATATATTTCGAAAATTAACAACAAACAAAAAAATGAAAATAAACAAAAATTAACGTAACAAACATAAAATACATCTAAAAAGAAATCAGGGCGTATTATTCAAGTATTATAAAATATCAAAACAAACTCTGGCCGAATGGATATTTTTGTTTATGTAGCTAGATTTTCTATACTGGAATCTGAAGAAATTTGTGAAATGATTTGCACTGTTTATTTTCTGAAATATATCTTTTCTCATTTTTTTCTATATTTTAATTACATCTTAAATATATTCATTTCTATGTAATAACAATACAAGAATCAGAAGAATGTATTTCAGTCAAAATGCACCTCGAAATGTATATACTTATTTATTTGTTGAATAAAATAACGAAACACAACAAGTCATAACGTCTACAAATATTGTATTGTTCCTCTTAACTTAAATAAATTACGACAGCTGTTGGAAATCTGACGTCCTCTCGTTTTACAGCTTCAAGCAATTTTACAAAGAATTGTGCTGCTATTTTAAAATCAGGAAACTTAATGAGACTTTTTTTTTCTTCAGATATTATAGGTTGTTTTTGTAAACATCAACTTTGAATAAAACTCTGAGCAAAACAATTGTTGTACATAACTAAAATCGCGTAAGCCTAAGGCAACTTCTAGTTTTTACTATTAGTAATAACAAAATATGTTCATAACAATACAAATAACAACCGTGGTTTTTAGAATGTGCAGAAAAATATTCAACTTTAAATTTAAATGAGTCTTTTATTTTATTTGATCAATGTTTAAAATGGGAGTTTTATTACATTATCATCAAGTATGTAAATGTCAATTTTTGTTTGTTTTTTTTTAAATTTTTTTATTTTTCTATTCAGCAATAATGGACTTGTTGATGAATATTATTTATTTATGAGAATTTTTTTTAAACTCAGAGTAGAAAATACAATTGATGCCAGAGTGAGTTAATATTGCGTTTTTGTAATAATATTACTAATTGAAATTAAAATCAAACCAACATTTATAAAGTGTGTGTGTAATTTATGTCACTATTATATACAGATTATTAAAAATACTATTAATAATGTATTGTAAAAGACATGGTCCATGTGGAATATTTGAGTGATACTACTAAATTGTTATGATACTCCTCTTCTATTTCAACCATTTTTACAATATTCATTATACCAGTTGCACAGTATAACAAACACCCAGAACACAATTCAAAAAAAAAAATACGCCTAAGTATCAGAAGCGTTTCAACGACAAGGTCGTCCTCTTCAGTGATACACGAGCTACACCAATCAAACTATAACTCATATGTTTATAGTTTATATGTTTATAACTATATGACTATGAGTTATATAGTTTGATTGGTGTAGCTCGTGTATCACTGAAGAGGACGACCTTGTCGTTGAAACGCGTCTGATACTTAGGCGTTTTTTTTTGTGAGAATTGTGTTCTGTGTGTTTGTTATACTGTATAGTTTTTCTCATAAGTCAAGCTCAACATTTAATATACCAGTTGTAATTGTATTATAAAAAGTATAATTTTTCATTTAACAAAGTTTTTAAATCAAAATAAAATATAGTGGTTGTTATTTATTGAACTTCTTTTGGTACGATATAATACTATACATTTTGTATGGAGAAAAATCTCCGACTGGACTTCATCAAAATCCGTAATCCATCAGGATGGATTGCCACGTCACGAGCGTATCACTAAAATCCGTAAAGTATCATGCTCGATTGTCCAGTCACGCTCTTGCTCTAACTTTTTCTCACACATCTATACATACAAAACATTATGAAAAGAAGAAGACATTTTACGTAAACTATCCACTGTATTTTTTTATTATTGTAAATAGTGGTGTATAAAAATATTATTCAAAAATAAATCATTTTTTTTACTAATTTTTAATAAAGAAAATAAATTTAACGTTTGTTTATACAGAATTCACATGGTCTTAAATTTATATTACAAATATATGTAGTTTTTAACTTAAATATTATATGGTTTTTAACTTAAATATGTATTAAACAATAAAAATGAACCATTACAAATAATAATTTTTTTTATTATATTTATTGAAAGTTTAAAATTGTATTATTTTATTATTAATTTTTTTAAATTGATAGATAAAGTTTTCACTTTTGTCTACCGTTCCGCGAAGGTGACATTTTTATTTATGTTTTTAAATCTTGTTAGTAATGTTTTTATAATATATTTAAAATTCGTTATATTCACATAACCTCTTTTGTAAATTCTACATTTTATACTTTTAAGAAATTCCACTCTTATATAAATAGATAAAATAAAATTCATTATTATAAAATTAAGGACAAAATATGAAATAATTATAATTGAACTTAATAAACAGTTAATTTTGTTATTTAACTGAAATACAATTTGGTACGTAATCTAATAAATGCTTTCACTTTTTAATAGTAAATTAAATTAGAATTTAATATTTATATCACAAATTACTAAACGTCTGAAATAAATTGTTTATTCGAAAATTTAAAAACAGAAGACGTAATCTTTATGGAAAGGAGCCAAAGTACTCAGTTCTGATTGTACTTGTTAATAATAATATAATATAACTAAAGTTGCGTTTTTCAGGCTTCACTGTTTTTAAGTGTTTTATATTAGACTTTCATTGGCACGTGTAGATGAGCGCAAGTCGGTTTGTGGAAATTATTTACATTTACTTAAAAATATAAATATTTGTTTTAAAATTTTACAACCTTGTCTTAGAAATAATACATGTGAATCTTAGTTTATTTATATTTTTAAACTATTATTTAAATATAAATAAAACTTTGTTTCAAAGATTATAATAATGTATTTAGGCGAGACAATTTCTATAGATCATTTAAAAACAAATGATTTTAATATAGCTCATTGCTTAATGTAATATTTCGTAAAAAAAAGTAGCGCAATAATAATCAGTTAATAAATTTAAACAAAAAAGGCTTGGAAATTTGATGGTTCTTCAGAAGTCAAAATAATTTTTCACTGTTGTTTGTTATTGAAGTCTTGTTGGCAAATACATAATAAAATCAATTCGTCAGGGCGTTTTCAAACATGTTGACTCAATCAACTTCCCTACTTCAAGTAACAGGATGATCCAATTACTGCAACAAGGCACCTTATAATCATAACTATGCAGCTCAAGTATGTATTTGCAGCGTATTCAAGATTTGCTACAATTGTCACAGTTTGACATCGAGAAGAGAATAAAATGGTCGTTCAAATTTTGTATATAAATATATAAGTAATTGAATAATTATTTAAATTTATAATATCTTCCACCTAGTCTGATACCCAGGACCTTTGACTTTACTCCCCAATATTCTACCAATTGAGCTTTATTGTAACCAACAGCGTAGGGCATACACTTCTCACTTAATTTTATTAATAGCAATTTGTTGAGTTGTAATTTAATTACTTCTACGTTCGTTATGATTAATAAATGTATACGTAAAAACTCCAAGTTAAGGAAACAGATTAATTCCAATGTCATTTGTAACAAAGGTGATTCATCTAATAACTCAAACAATTGCAGTAGACAAAACCTCACTCTCTGTTGGAAGGTGACCAAGGAATATTCAATAGGTGTAAAGCCCAACAATAGGTGACCAACATTAGTCTCTAAAGCCAACGGTCCTGGGTTCAAAATTCCCAGTTCTATGTCGTGTACTTCTCACTTAAAATAATTATTTAATTATTAATACTAGATTGGTAAAAATGTATAAGCGTCAAAATTGATAAAATGATAGAAGTATTAGACTATCAAGAGACTACTTAAAAAATATATCCCATCAGAAACAAATCTGGCTCTAAAATTGTTATTACTGTGAATACGTTTTCGAATTACTCAAATCAACCCTCAAGAATCTTTGAAAAAGCGGTTACATTTAAAAAAAAAAAATTTAATACCTTTTTTAAATTCACTATGTTTCTGTCATTTAATAAATTATCCTAACTTTGAATTGTAATACATTTTAAAAAAATATTTCGTACTGCCTTTCTCGTCACATACGTTTATATGAAACTAAAATGTGTTCAAAAATGTTTTTGCTAATTTTGAGATGCTTTCAATATAGAAATGCTTTGCTAGTTTTCACGTTTTGACCTCTTTCTTGAATTAATGATTTTTGTGGATATAATTACCAATACGTTTTATATGGGTAATGATGGTTTGCATTTGAGATCAAAGGAGACGGTCAGGGCTTCTTACAAAAAACAAAACAACAAATAATGCGTTGTTGAACTCAGGTCACCTCAAGAAGTTTGATTTGCAAATAAAACTTCTTCTCTTTACTGTTAAAAATAATCAACAAGAAATGTCACTTATATTGTTTACACTGATGACCGACGGTACTTGATAGAATTCTATTTTAACAAATAAAACACAATTTTTCTTTTTTTCCCCTGCCTTTCTCAAAAGGGAATTTCCTGCCTTTCTCAACATTTTATAATAGTTAAGATGTGTATTGTATTTAGTCTTGTAAGAGCCTCGTCAATGCCGTAACTGGCGAAACCATGGTCGGCTAGACCAAATAAATTATAGAATTTTACAAAAGAAAAATGTTTTATTTGTTAGAAAAGCCACTTGTTTACATTGTTAGAAATTGCAATGATGTTGTTAAATAATAGTTATTGCATGACATTCAATAATTTCATAAATTAGTTGCAATATGTAGGCTACTTTCGTTTTCTAGAAACACTTTTATAAGTAATAAATCAACCTTCGACGACATTTGTGGCGGAATTTATTTCTATAAATCTTATTAGGAATGATTATGATTTTATTTTTAATTGGAATACGCATAGATTTTGAAATTTCTGTTTTTACTCGTATATCTGTGACGACGAGTGATTTAACTAGCCAGTAAATCAATTATTACACATACAGATTTGACAGGTTATAGCGAAATATCTGACTCGTGTTGAGTTATGTGTTGGCAAAGGTTCCACGATCTAGGGTAATAACTTAGGCTTGATTTCTATCCGTTTGCAATTACGCAGAAGAGAAATATAGTTGGTGTGTGTTATCGACAGGCAGATATATATTATAATTTAATTACATAACAGAAAAAACTGATTTCCAGTCCATGAATGGACTAAAGAAAATTAACTCGTATAAGCTAACACCATAACTATTGAGCAATCCAGTCGAATATCTTAACACATTAGTAGGCCTAGTATTTGCATTCGTATTATGTTGTTACTGTTAGATTACTTGAACCACCTGCTAGATATCACATGAACTAATCAACAGAAGTTATGATTTTTAAGCTAACAAACTGTCGTTTAGATATGAAATTACGTAAATTTCGAAGGACTAACCTAAATTTTATGTATAAATCTAGTTAAATTACAAATAAATAAATTACATTGATGTTCTTAGAAAGGGCATTTAATTATATAAGATGAAACATTATTTTAACTAGAATATGGAGTTCATGGATGTGAACACTCATTAGTTCGTACAAAACCCGTTAGTTTGGTCGCACAATTGTTAATGGATAGATCGTACTACGTCGTCATTCAACTCTTAGTTATACTTACGAACAAGAAACATGAAATCTATAGACAATTTTTTCTGCTTTATATGAATTTAAAGAATTAGACACTAAGTTAAGAGAATGCTTGTGATGCAAATAAAAGAGTAGAGCTAATGCTGGACGCGAATAACCGAGAATTGAATAAAACAAAAGAATTGATTTGTAACGATGTTGTTTCTTAGAGGATAACATGGCCAGAAGTTTACGCTTCTTAGAAAAATGTGCTTTTTGGAAGAAGAGCGGGCCAAATATTTGCTGCCGTTCTCCGACTGGTTCTCTTTCTTACGGGGTTTAAAGTTATTCACAAGCAAACTAAATTGTCCCCAGGTGGGAAGTGTCTAGTGGTAAAAGTGAAAAGTGAAAAAATGTACAATTAATTAATCAAAACGAATCAACTAACACCCACAGTTATATTCTTCTTATGATACACCCAGTCATAATACCTCCTCGTTAGGTAGTTCAGGAAATAGACAACTTACAATCTACAACAAGAAGTATTCCTCAAAGGCTATTAACTAATCCCTCAGGGACAAAACCAATTAGGTAGTATTGTTACAAAACAAGGTTCAAAAACAAAAAGATGCAAGTTAATATCTCACACGGTACAAAAAAGCCCGAATATTTTTTTAATATCTCTTGGATATAAAGTGGTAATTCTCGACCTATTAACCAACACGCATTAAACAATAAAAAAATTAATAATTAGGCGAAAATACTGTAACGAAATAATAAGAATACAAAAGTAAGGAATATGTGATCTTCTGGTGGCAGTTTAAACCCGCGGCAGTCATCATTTCACTCTCTGCTAACTAAAAATATTAACTTGCGTAGCATGCTTGATTGAGTCAACTGAAGGAAAAATGCTGGCAGGGTGGGTAGTAAAATTATTACCATGAAAACAAAGGAGTTGGGATTGACCTCCCTTACACATCGCTTCATCCCTCGCTGTCATTTAAGATATCTCACCACAGTACGACTTAATTGTATAAATTCGTGGTTTCAAAAATAATAAGATCAAACTGCTCCTAGACATTTAAGACACTCTTAATAAACAGTTTAATTAAAACCAAACCTAGGTACAACAGAAGGAATAAAATAAATTTACAATAGGTTGGTGTCGGTTTTGTAAAATCAACAATATAAACAAGATATTACTTATTTTTACTCTTCTATAATACTAAGATATTTTCCACACAAAGAAACAAAATAACTGATTGATAAGAATTACTTTCGTAGCTTATCAAAAAAAACCAGGAAGAACACAATATCAATATGAAAAGAAGGAAGATATTCGTCGTCATCAGTTATTTATGACTTGTGATACTTTTTCCTACGACTTCATCGAATGCAATATCGGGAAGAAGATTTTTGTTATGAAGTCTTTATAGCAAACTTCCTTCCTTTATTGTAAATCATCAATATTGAAATATGTTACGAATAGAGAGTATTTCCATTAACGTCTGCACTAATGTTTACATAGTTCCAATTCTAAACCTCCTAATGTTTTTTTATCTAAATAAATTCGATTTATTCTGTAGTCTTTAAACCCTTTGAAATAAATAATTTATTTTCCACGTTCAATTTATGTATTGCTCTGATAAACATTCAAGCTTGGATGACATATTAAGCTTTTTTTTCTCGTAAAATGTAGTTCATACATTATTTTCCAAATATAGAAAGTCTATACTATAAGTTTGGTAATCATAAAAGTGTCGACCTTCGTTTTTTTCATTGATATTTACGTTTCATGACCTCAGTAAACCAAAAATTATAATTTTCGAAATTCCGTCCTAAGTCGCCGTTGTAGATGACGTTGTTTTCTGTACTTAAGGACGAAAGCGGCCACAAAAATATAAGTACATGAAATTTTGGTATAAGGGACTATGTGTGCTCATATAGGATCCTGAAATACAGAAGACTTTTTAATATACGCATCTACGAGAGCCTAGCCGACGTCGAGAAACTGGTGATATACACATTTACGAGGTGGTAACAACAATTTTAAACAAACTTTCCCTACTGGACAAGACTCTGTAGATATAATTTAACGTGTCTTATAATATCCAAGAAACAAATTTTTAGTTATACATTTGGAGAATTGTCGTGTAATTATATTGTATGATCGGGCTAGGCAAGAACCATGATAACAACTTGCTTTTTATTAAAATAGGAAAAGCTACATTCAAATCTCTTGAACGGTTATTGTTATAAGAAACAATGTCAATTGCATCCAAATTATTGTGTTCGCATGTTTTCACAGGTGAAGCAATTTCGAAATAATCAGTCTAATTTTAAAAATTTTTGAATGTGATTCTTTTCCCCAATGGAGTTTTTAAATGATGAGTTCCGAACAATATGGAAATGCTTTATTAAAGCATATATTAAAGTTGATGTTTTTTGATTTATGTCATTTGTTTTTAATTTTTCCATCAAAATAAACTACTGTGATGAACCTGGAAATTAAATTAGAATTTTATTGTAATAATTGTCACTAGTTGGTGATATCGTCTAACGATAATATGTGTTTTTATTAACATACAAATTGAACATATAAATCATTCATTTGCAGATTTGACAGCTGTGACATTATTTACGTCTTCTGGCGTGTGTGTCATCTATACAGATTGTACTCTATATTAACATATCCAATTTAGTTGTCATTTTACTTCTTCAATTTATTCCAACGAGTATCGCTTCCAAAATCAATTCACAATAAACTAATGATATCTAAGCTTATCAACATTCTTACATTAAAATTTGTTTTCGAAATATGGTCATAAAAATTTTAATTATTTATAAATAGTATTTTACTCGACAACAAGCGAGAAAAGTTGGAAGGTGTTTGTAAAAAATATTTTCAATACCTTTAATAGCCATTCAATTCTTTTAAAATTAATTTTTTGGTATTTTTATGTATACAAATAAAGTTAGCTTATATATCACGTTTATCTGACTTACTTTTAGTAAAACATTTCGTACCATGTATTGTTATTTTAATACTCTTTGCACGTTGTTGCATATTGATTCAAGTGATTTCTTTAAACCTCCTCATTTCTAATAAAAGAAAAAGCTTCTTAATAAGAACAGATATCATCTATTTCTGTTATGGCTAATTTGTATTTGAAGTCAGAAACTCTAGAATTTTAAAATATCAAGCATCTGCCCTTCTTTCTGTAGTAGAAATAGTATATTTTATTACAAAGAGCAAAAGTGATTGTTTTCAGTGTGCAATCGTGTTTAACACGATTAAGCGCCTAAAATACACTTTTGTTACATGTAATGAACAACATTTTTTATCATACGGACAATCAAACTAAAGTAAAGAAACAAAAAAATAACAAAATTTTAGGTTAGTTTTTATTAATTTTAATAACAACATAATATCATAAAAGTATTATAAAATTTATCTAGATATGAAAGTTGAAATTAATAATGCAATTATTATTGTCAGTAATATGTATGGCTTTGTTTGGCAAGGACTTTTGAAAAACAGGAATGATTTTTATTTAGATTTTTTTAGATTTTCAATATTTTGAGTTTCTACTCGATGTTATAAATGTCACCAGTTATAAAATGCATGGCTCTTGTTTCTTTTTGGTCTCCTTTTTGGATTCGACTTCAGATTTTACAACTGTCGAATTGGATTGTCCAAAAATCCTACAGAACACATCCATCTTTCTCGCTAAGGAGTCTTCGACGTAGCCTTCAGCAACAATTAAAGAGCTCCATCCACCATGGTTCTTTAAAGTGAGAAGGCAACCGTGGTTGCCGATGATCTTGTCAATGCAAGACCATTATAGTTATCAGGATTTATTAGATGAAGAAATTTAGCAACATTTCTTGGAATAGAATTTATAGAATGACGTCCTACATTTTCACCAATACATTTACTATTTCTGTAGCCTACGAACAATTAGTTACTTTTCGTATGAGATGGTCGCAATGCTTTATACTTACGGTGTATATATATAAAAAATGTTGAAGGTGCAACATACTTCTTGATGGTAATAGTAAAACTTCTTGGTCTATGAATTTTCCCATCCTTGAGGAATAATTTTCCATTGTCATGAACATCGTTAACTTGTAGCCTATTTAAATCGTCCCTTCTAGATGCTAAAAAAATTCCAAATAATAAAACCACCTTTGTCAACAACCATTGCTGATCTGAGCTTCCAACATAAATTTCAGTATTTGATCACGTTTTATAACATTTGACTTTTTTTGGCACGTACCCAAAGTTTTGACGTTTCAAGAAGGCCACGGAAATTTTAAACTGTGAAATATCCATATTTTCTTGATTGTTTAAGCAGCGTCATTAAATCATTAAAAATTTTAACCTAAAGTAGGTGATTTGTAGTGTTTAGATAGTTAAGTAGTCATTTACAATGTTTAAATTTCTGTCATTTATCCACTTTAAAACCTTTCATATTCAGCTTCGTACATACCTTTAGGTTTACTTGGTAATAGCTCTTACATTACTTATTTTGCTTCTTCAAAAATACTATCAGGAATTTCCATTTCACTCTCTTGCATTGTATCTATTTTCATCAAATCCACTAACAAAACAAAGTTTGAGGTTAGCGCACCGAAAAAACTTCCAGCTAATGTTTATGGTGTGCTGGTATAAGGTAACGTAAAAACGTCGACTTTACGGATCAATTTCAGGAGCAAAAACATCTGTTTTTCGTGCATTATGATAAAAATACTTTTATGTCTCGGGTAATATGAACCTCTGACCAGTTAAAAAAATTAATTACATTTTTTTACTCCTTAATGTCACATGATAGATGTGATATATAACGAGAAGGAAAGAATATGCCAACTTATAACTTAGATCGAAATCAGTATTAAATCCTATTTAAATTAAAATTCTTTACATGACATATTACTTTAAAAGGACTAGTATGAGGGTCTAAATTGATTCATTTGTATTATTTCTAGAATGACTATTTGGAGCCCTGACATAATAACATAAAAAATATATTTTATAAGTTATTCATGTTATCATTGTTATTGATCCTTGTGCGAATATTAAAAAAATTACGTTATTAAATTATTATTTTAATTGACTGAGTATTATTAGTCAGAATCGGTACTTACGTATTAACGCCACCGCAGCAGAAGTTACGCTAATGCGCATGCGCCAATAAAGAGCAAACTGGTTTAAGGGAAGCAGAATTCCATTTTTTTCAACTTTGAGATTCATATACTTTCATTTTATGATTTGTCGCAAAAATTTTAGGCGTAGATTGGCGGCACTTTTAAAGCTCATGTTTATCCATGATCTAATTTCAAATTATTAACTTCAATAAACTTACGAAAGGTTTGACCAGGTGATATTATATATATATATATATATATATATATATATATATATAAGGTTTGGCCAGGTGTTTATATATATATATATATATATATATATATATATATATATATAGCTACCTGGCCAAACCTGTCGTGATAATATAATTATATCGCAAAGTAAGCAAATATTGGCGTATGCGCATTAGCAACTTCTGCTGCGGTGGCGTTAATACGTAAGTACCTCAGAATCTTATCTTTTTTTTTTTAATTAATATATTAAAAAAGTAGGTTTACATGAAATCTTAAAAGTATAAATAAACTAAGCATAGTATATGAAAGTAAGAATTTGATGTAATATGGTATTGCATTTCAGAATATAAAATTATAAACTGTGTTAGCCTACTTTGCGTGAATGCTGAGAACGATTTGTGCTTCCCACGAGAGTCGTTCAGAGAAATGTTTTACAACGTAGATCACTAGGTAATTTGATGGATCAATCTTGGATTAGGAGCTAGGCATGGACTATTTAATCATGTTTGCAAATTGCTTTAGACTTAGAAGTTGTACTGTAGATAGATACATTTAAAAGATCTCCTATAGTAAGTAAATATTTCCTTCGCATGTTAATGGTAATAATAACAATTTCACGTTTAATATGAATGTAAATTTGTATCCTTAAAAAGTCATAGTTTCACAACAACCGTTTTGAAGGATCATACTATTTACATCATTATTTTACGGTATGATATATATTTGTAGAGCTCGCCAAACGTAACAAGTAACATATTGTGAACTAGAAATACAATTCAGTAGCTAAAATGCGAATTTGTATAGATATAACAATTGACTAAAATCATAGCTAAGTGTAAATCGCTACATACAATATATAGAAATTAAGGTTATGTAGAGGATTAGGTCTCATCCTCAGAGTCAAAATGGTTTGTGAACATTTAATAACTACGTAAGGTAATTTAATATCGTCTAGACAAGTAAAAGTTTTTATTTGTGGAAAATTTTGTTTTATTTCATTTGGACTGAAGTTTCCACAAGTTTTTCTAACTTCACTGAATAGTTTTTATTTATCGACCTATTTAATTTCTTCCCATAATATAGATAGTTTTAAAACAATGTTACGTAAAAATCACTGGTCGTGAAGAAGAATAAGCCAACACCGAGGTTCCGTGCATAAATGATCAGATTATTTGTATCATTTATTATGTAGTAGACAACAGTACAGCGTATTAAACCGTTGGTTTATTAACAATGTGTTTATAATTTCTTTTAACTAGTATTTTGGTGTAGTACCATTTACACATCATATTTTAGGGCACTAATTAATCAAAATTTAACTTAGACCATGCTCAAATAATAATAATATATTATCTCAAATATTATCTTTAATTTTTTTTGCGTAACGTTAGGTCGTATTTTAATAACATAAATTATCAAATATACAATTTGATTGTAAATCCGATTGGTCTGTGCAAAGGACAATTTGATAATTTTTACAGTCCATGGAAATTTAGTTGGTAGAATCAGTTTCCCAAATTTCAATGGATATCCGTTTAATATATAAATATTTCGTTTAAGATTCAGATTGGATGGAGGGTTAAACCCAGTTGTCTTTTCACAACTCACTAGAACATGAATTGGTATATACAATTTTGGTTGAATATTTATTTGGTCCAAATATGGATTCTACGCTTATAATTCAATCAACAATCAATTATAATTATATAATCAATCGAACAATCGGTTGGTATTTGTAATATCAGGTGGTTATATCACGGTATTGTTTGAATATTCTCATGGGATTTATTGATAATTAAAGAATGAAACTGTGGTTGCATTGTTGACAATAAACGTTACGATTGCCGTTGTATTATTAAAATAGAAGGACGGGTTTGCGTTATTAAATTTATGGATTTAGAAAAGCAATTGTACTTCGTGGGTTAGGTATTGATTTTAAAAGTAAAAATCTAATACTTCTTCAAGATCTAATACTTAATATACCGATGTTTTCTCTGATTCTAATATGGGTAATAAGAATAGTTAACTAAATGTATGGCAGAAAATCTACGTTTAAAAATAACAAACTCAACATTCTCATTAAAGTCAAACCGGATGTCAGAGCGGTAGATATACTATTTTGTTTTAATCACGAGTGTCGATTTCAAAGTTTAAAGGCCTTGCGAATTTAACTTCTTAAAGAAAATCAATTTGTATTTTCCTTTTAACCTGTATGATAACATCCGGTATGAAACGTATTTACATCACACTAAGTAAATGTTTTCTCTTAGATCAATTTTCAACCATAAAATTCCATTGAAGTCGGTAAAAGAATGCAATACTTTGATATGAATCGTCTGATATTTATATATTGAGAACTGAAACAAACAAAGACGTAGATATATCTCATGGTAAGGAACATACATAGGAGCTCATTTTTTAAAACTATTATTATTTTAATTTTTTTCCGATATACATATGAGAGCCATGAGTTCATAACTCCTCTCATTTGTCACATATCAGAGTTTCACGATGTTTTAAATATATGGTCGCACCCCCTCAAACTGAAGACATCCCTTCAAAACAGATTTTACTTTCTTAACAGTCAGAATTTGGATACCTTGGATAAATATTGTAAGATGTATTGTCATACTTCGGCTAGAGAGAGAGATGAAAAACGAAACATCTACGGTACGGATATTCTGCATGATTAAAATTGATAGGAATTTTATCAATCAAAATTAATTTCCTTGACCATTATGTCTCCAGAAATTTTCAATTTTGAGAAACACCAAAAGAATTCGAGAATATATTCTTTAAATAGTGATTTATTTTAAATGCGCTTTATATTTATCAATAAATTGTCGGTAAAATATGAAGGCTATTTTGACAAAAACCAATCCACTTTAACTGTTACCACTGAAAATTACGATGCGAAAGTAATTGGCAGCAGCCAACAAACTCTAATTAAAATCTCGTTCAAATTCGATTAAATCAAATAAAATAGATTAATTTCCTTATCCGTGGTCACAATTTTTCTTATTTCTGTCTTCGTACTTCTCAAACTATTTATGACATAGATTTGTGAGTAAATGTATATTTTTAATGAAGTTTCCACATTTATAACAACAAGAATAATAAAAATTAACTTGTATTAATTTTAATTTAACCTAAAAAGCGTTAAATGACTTTAGAAATGGAAAAAATAATTACACATAAACAAAAATATGTTTTTATAAAACTAAATTACATAAAATATTTAATATTTATATAATTATATATATATATATATATATATATATATATATATATATATATATATATATACTTAGGTATTAAATGTTGAGCTTGACTTATGAGAAAAATTAATTATACAGTATAACAAACACAGAACACAATTCTCACAAAAAATTGTATTTCTTAGATATAGTTAATGTTGTGTTATATATATATATATATATATATATATATATATATATATATATAACAAACACAGAACACAATTCTCACAAAAAATACGCCTAAGTACCAGACGCATTTCAACGACAAGGTCGTCCTCTTCAGTGATACACGAGCTACACCAATCAAACTATAACTCCACTATAGTTATAAGTTATATAGTTTGATGGGTGTAGCTCGTGTATCACTGAAGAGGACGACCTTGTAGTTGAAACGCGTCTGATACTTAGGCGTATTTTTTGTGAGAATTGTGTTCTGTGTTTGTTATATATATATATATATATATATATATATATATATATATATATATATATATATATATATATATATAACACAACATTAACTATATCTAAGAAATACAATTCTTTATCCAAAACCTCTTTTAAAAATGATTGACATTGATAGGTAAAATGTCAATCATAAATATGTATATCCATTTATTTATAAGTAAACACTTGAATAAAGGAGACAGAGCTTACATTTTAGAAGATGGGAGTTGAATTGAAAAGGAAGACGTAACCCTTTTCATATGGAAAGTGAAGCTCACTCTCCTTTTGTTAAAGAGATTCGGGGGGGGGGGGACAGAGTTCATCTTTTACCCCTACACTAATGAAAACGACCGATCTCATTTCATCTTACAACAAGACAGACTGAAATAAAAATACAGATCCCACACACGAATATTTCAAATAAACATTGAAAATAGTGTTGCACTTAATCTTTCACGAAATAAAAGTAATCTTGAAAACAGCTTTACATAATTTAAAAAAAACATGGGATTGTCATACAGACAATTTAAGTGAGAACTATAAAAAAATATAATAAAATAAAACTAATAGCAAAACAACAGACAGTTCCAAAACCTACTATAAAACTACTGTAAATGGGAAAGCTAAGAAAACCCAGATTATTAAGTGAAATACTCCAAAAATATATTTTTTACAAGTCACGATCTGTTCTGTATTCATCCCAGTCAAATGCTATTTCTAAGATGGTAATTTGTCTCATTTCCATACTATTATATTCCCTTTTATTTACCAAATAACAGCAGGTATTCTGAAACGTCTAAACAAGCGTGTGCGACATAAACCTACAGAGGTTAATCCAGACTTAGCTATCTCAAGTTACGTGAATCTAATTGTATACTTGCTTTCTCCTTTGATTTGCATATTCTGTATTTCCCTTTCACTGTTTGTGTTTGCGCGTGTCTGTATATAGGAGAGTGGAATATTTTTATTTGTTTTGTTTCATAAGATCATTTGCAAAACAGTGTTGTTTAATATTTTGTTCATTCTACAGAAGACTTATGAACAAACGTAAGCCCATTATTTATTGTATGGTGAATCTTGTAACACATATATATCACAAAAATATAACATTTTTTATTATTATATCTTAAAACGAGTTGAACAACCTACTGCTCAGATCTACGACTTGTCTGTTATTTTCGTAAAAAATTCAAGAGAGAAATAACAAAGTTAAATGGTTTTTAAACATAAAATTAGCAATTTCTTACAAGTATCTTGATTTTTAAATTATCAAACATCATGGCGCTAAGACCCTTGGGCTATTAAACTACTCCTTTCCCAGCTCTTCTGTCCTCTATTCTCCCTTGAAGGATTTTTCATTTTCTTAGTTTCTCTTCCTCAACCATTAATCATTGTGTCTTACTACGGCTTACGCCTTTTGAAAACTTCATCCTGAATTGCCTGTTATATTTTTTTAGAGCTTTACACTGTTTATTCATCCTCCGCACTTAGTCCATCTACGTTAGTGTCATTAGTGTAATTTGTATAAAGATAAACATATATCTGACAGCTTCTATATGTTCTAATTATTGATTTCGTTTTAGTAAAACAATAAACTGGCTTCAAATAACTGAAGTATTTTATAGTTTAAGTGTTCCTCAATATTGATCATTTATTAGTTCATACTTTAAATAAACTGTATTCAATTCCATTTTTGAAATACAACAACAAATTTGTACATTTCTTTTTATATTAAATACCATAATTTTTGCTACTGAAATATAAACAATATTTTCAGACACAACGGAATTTAGGAAAATGCGTTTCTTTGTCTCCTCGACCTACATTTACTTTGTTTTTTAACTCTATATAAACAAATAGAAACGATTCTTTAAAAACGATTATAGGTGCTCCGACGTTGGGGGCCAAAATTACTACAAAAAAATAATAATAATCTAGTTATTTTTAAAACGTCAGTAGTATTACTGTATCCAGTTATTGTTAACTTATAATCCTCCTTTACAACTACTTATTATAATTTATTTAAACAAATAATATTTAAACTCTTATAATTTAAATAAATTATAATATTTTGTATTAATATTATTTTTAAAAAGTTATATTTATTTATTAAGTTTAATTTTGTAATCTGTTATTCATGGTGTGGTATAAGTATTGTAATTGTGGTGTGCTCAGCTGTATTTAGAATGTTTAGAGCGATTTTCTGAACGATCAAACATCTTCTCCGTGTACTGCCCACTGCCAGTGCTCTGGACTACATTTTCAATTTCTTTTTTATTATAATACTGGCTCGGAAAATAAAAGAATAAAAAAAAGAATATTAAAGAAATTTATCTTAAACACACATGTATTTAAATCGTACAACGACACTTTAAATATTGTTGTTGTTTTTTTTGTCGGTTTTTTGTAATAGAATAAAAATTAAATTGTAGCTTAATAACATTCAAGATTAATATGCAATATTTAATATATTGAGACGGAAATATTTAATATTGTTGAAAGAATATGAGACATTTATCACGAAATTTAAAATAATAGAATTAGGAGATCAAAGACGTTTATTTCTACATAAAATTTAGGATCTGAATATTTGGGGGTATACTATATGTTATAAGTGCTATAAGTGAGCCAAAACAGTTTATATACCTTTGTAGAACATTTTGACAATATGGCATATTCTATCTACTTTTAGTTAGTTCAATTTTTAAGATAAATTTCTCATTGTTATAAATTGATCAACATAAACTTGTAGAATAATATAAAACTAAATTGTACTTACGCCTAACGTTGCTAAACTCTAAAACTTTGTGCATTTTTACTTAAGTTAAACAGATTTCAAAGACCATCATTTTAGTAAAATATATTTTCCCATTGGATTTAGGGAAACCTAAAATCAAAATTTTCATCAAACTCTTGATGATTCGACATTTTTCAATCAATCAATTTTTTACTCTCTCTCTCTCTCTCTCTCTTTCTATCTTATAATATATAAGACTCAAAATATAATATAACATAGTATAATGGAAAAGTCAAAAACCTATTAAGCCGTTAAAATAATACGAATATTAAAATAAGTAGCTTTCTATGTACACATTTACATGATAATTTATACTTTTATCATTATACCATTTGTTTAAACATAACATAACATATATATATATATATATATATATAAAGGTAGGACATAGTAAAAAATACATATCACATAGCCTGTTCCAAGGAAGTTTAAAGAATGTATATCTGGACAACCCAATCATGATACATTCTCGTTGCTTTGATAGATGAAGCACTGAACGATAAGAGCACAAGTAGGCCTACTCTACAGGCTGACGTCACTAGGTGTATACTAATAATAAACATCATTCTAATTCATTTTAACTATGTTATGAACAATCTTACCATCAATTGTACTTGTATTATGTACTATATAACTTTAAAAAAAATTAAAAGGTGCCTTATTCTTTGTAAAAAAATATAGTGAAGTCTTATATTTGTTATTTTTCCTAATTATGAGCCATTAAAATTTCTAAAAAAAGGAAGAAAAATTTGGAAAGCAAATAATTTCATACTTGTAAAAATAATAATCTATAAGTTGATATCGCTAAGAAAGAGATTTATGTTTTGAAATAGAGCAATTTTCCAATTAACTATTTTTTAATGAAATTATAATTAACAAATGTATAAGAATAACTATCAGCAATAATAAATGTAATCATTATCCAATCTATATAACTTACTGTGTGATTATTCTTTTATAAATTAAGTAAAATTTAATTATCACTGATATTAACTGAAACGTAGTTTCTATGTTGAAATAATTATTTCCTGATAAAGTTGACAAAAATCGATCACATTCTATCATAAAATTGTGCTGTATTCCAGTCGACAATTTCACAATCGAAATCTGAGACTTGCAGTTGTTTATATATGTAAATATATTCTAAACCACAGAAGTTTAAGCGTATCTTCTATTATTGAAATAAAATTACGTATTATTTTATTTTGAGGTTTCAATTGTTAATATAAATATTTATTAATTTTTTTTTTAATTTTATTTTTTTCAGCCACCCTCATGTCAAAGCCGAAACTCAAGACTATCAAAGGAGCCTCTATTATAACACACAGATGATGTTAATATTAATGACCAAGTCATCATCACACAAACCCTACTCATAATGCTCGACACAGATAATAGCATGAAATCAATATGGCCATTCCTATAATAATGCCAACATAATATAGTTAATTTTATACATTTTAACAACAACATAATACAACTATGCAATGCCTTAATCATATGCTGTAAGTGTGCATTAGTAAAAATTGTATTTTATTTTGTTTATGGATTAACAACATTTGCTCATTACCTTAATGATATATCTAAGATTCGGATGTAAATCGTTACCAATATTTTACAAATTTGTTTAATGATGTTTGCTACTAAACTATAAAGCTTTTTTACATTTTAAACACATATATTATTACCTGTAAGTGACACATTAAACACTTGTTTCGTTCAATACCCAGATCTTGGTCGCCAATGATAAAAAAATCTTTTTTTTTTCGAGTTTTGCCACGTTAACGTACAGATGTATGTCAAGTTTTACTTTTAAATTAATGTCTTTTCATTTTTTAACTACAAAAAAATTAATGATGGTCCATATTCGTATCTCATTTTCGACTGATTGTTTACAGTATGTACGAAGCCATTAGACAATTTTCAGATTAATGTTTGTCTGTTGTATGACCCTCAGCCTGACTAAAATAGTTAAGTAAATATTTTGTCGTTAAGTGTAAGATAGGTACTCTATGGTCTGATTTTCATGACATTTAAAATGTGTATGCACTTATCTTGACCCGCTGAATCCGTTTAAATAAAAACACATATAAAAAAAACCCCAAAATGAACAGAAAAGATTTTACAAATTATTTTAAGATAGTAAGACATGTTATGTTTTACGATCTTGATACATACCTTTTGTTACATATTTAGTTTTAAAGTCTTATGCTTACGACACCATTTATCATAGTTACTGTAATAATTTAAATCCTAACAATAACTGATAATGAGATATTAATTTAAAAGTAAATTTGAATACTTTTAGTAATTTTTCATACCTGACAGTAAAACCTTCTTAGTGTCTGTGATTTAAATTACTTCATACCTGAAACAAATAAAAATTATATTTTTGTATTAAGGCCTTATAAATCGTAAATTTACAAGGATTAACGTATTTAATTATGATTTTTACATAAAAACGTATATATTAGTAATTACAGTTATTACATATTCATTCTCAAGTGAAATGAGATGGTTTTGTAACAACAAGTGCGTTGAAGAAAAATATTAAAGGTGAATAACTGGATAACCAATGGTATAAGTAACAATATTACAACACAAAGATACTATGCTAAACACATTATATACACTAAATCTAAAGTAAAAAGTAATATCAGCATATTCCATAATAAAGTAGAATCTGTGGCCCATCCAAGGAGCCTACCAAATAAAAACTATAATAAGTATAAATTAGGATGTAATAGGAAGGGATTATAAATAATAAAATATCAATTGGCACTTGTAATTTTTTTGAGCAGTGCAAGATTATATAGAAGGGGGAGAGAGACGAGGAGTGGAGGGCTTGAACCAGCGCGAGAGCCGCGAGAGGAAGTTGAACAGCAGACCGCTACGGGATGAGGTCAGTCCATTTTCGGCCACGTGCTATCTAAATTAATCGGTATGCTTTTCGACCACTATTAAGGCCTTTTATCTAGCCGTTATGTCTTATTTATAAATTCTAATTATTACTGTATTCTTCTAATTCGGCGCTAAAATAAAAGAAAACATTTAATTTAACTTGCGTTGCATGCGTTCATTTAGCGTCCTAACCCGACTCCTTCGCCCATCCTGACAAGATTCGGCTAAAGTGTACGCGGTCTCCAGCCAGCCGGAGCTTCCAGCTGGTCAAAAGAATTGGAGACGGTCACAAATCCACCACTGGTCATTGAATTTAACTTACTTTGCTTTTTTTTTAAAAATGCCTACTATTAAATAGTCTGTGACATTCCACAAGTAATGTAATAATGAACTCTTTTATGCACTTTATGTTTGATTTTATTACAACCAAAGACTGCACAGAACAAGTTTTCACCAATTATTATTAATTGTTTCAGAAATCAATAGATCTTAAAGTTTATTAAATAGAGAGCGCAAAAACATTTCACAAACTTTCCGACACAATCAAAATTATTCATCGCTAAATTATTAGTTCAATAATTGTTGTCAGTAACAAACTTAAAACGACACTTAGAAACAGCTTTTTACAAAAATGTGTATTTTATATTTAAAGAGGGGCTAAACTTGCTTAGCTTGGGCCACAAACGAGACATAAATGTATTTGATCAAAATTGGGATTCGTGACAGCGGTCAATGATAATTTCTTTATTTATCAATTAATTAATCCTGAATCGCAATATCTCTTTACTTGGGATTTTTCAAAGGATTGAGGTCATTAATTTCCATAGTTAGAACAAAATCTGTTGATCCGATATTGAATAACTATGTATTTTATAACAGCCCAAGCCAAATTTAAAAAAAAATTCTTTATCGATAATTCACGAACTGGAATTGTTTACATATTGCGACAATTAAATTGCGTTTGGGAGTTTATAGGCTACACGACATGAGAAATTGAAAATTTTGTGTAATTCTTACACTATACCTATCTCCAAAAGTTGAAGAAAAATGAATACAAATTCCCGAGATAAGGCCAAAATAAACACATATACGAAATGAACATACGACAGACGATAAACGACAAATAGACTGAAAAACATCATTCCAAAAAAACCACTTTATAGATTCAAGGGATCTCAAAGGTGATAGAAACGCATGATGCTATTTTCTGATTTATCACATAAACTATGTACTAAGTATAAGTGAGAGAGTATCAACAACACTTTGTCTGAATACAGTTTCATGTGAGATTTGTGAAACTGTTTTAATTAATGATAGTGTACTTAATAACAGCAGAGAAATGTAAAGACACAAATTATTTTTCTTAAGTAAGTCAAAATTCAGTTACGATTCGTTTAAAGTGAATCCCCAAAACACGATAAAGCTGAGCTATATACATATTAAGTTAAGACAAAACTTAGCAACAGATTAGTCGGCTCAATATTCAATAAAAAACGGTAGACAGATGTTATACAATAATTAGACATAGACCTATAAATAAAACAAAGTATTTAAAAATCACATTTGGATTTTTAACTTAAGCATAAACAACTAGCCTAGTGTACATTTTTTGTTCAGAGAATAAAGAGAAAAATAAAATGTCTGAAATTCATCAAAATATCGATAAGATGACATTTATTAATAATATTTATTGTATCAAAGGGGGAACTGAAAATTATGCAATTATTGTATATTTGATGTGCCACCGTACTAATATTGGGTTGTACTTAAATTAACAAAATTTAACAGTGCCAAATGGTGAAAAAGTATAACACCATTTTAAATCTATTCTGATTTATACAAATATTTTACATGTTAATTTTAAACATAAAAAAGACCAATACAAAAATCAATGTTAAATAATAAATTAAAAATTAATTCTAATTCTCAATATTAAAGTTAATTATTGAGAATAAATTAAAATTGCACATAGGTTACCTAACAGGTTGTGTGGACGATTACATATTTTAACAAAAAGTTTTTAAAAAAACAATTTGTAAAACAGTGTACAATTAGACAACAAAATAAATTGGTAGGGATTAATAATGCGCTTCAGGGTGTATAAACTATGATAACAAATCAAACATCAATATATTTTGTAAATGCTTTACTATTTGTATGTACCTTTGATGTACAACTAAAGAAAGGCTTTTCAAGATTGACGATCGCTGAACTACTGGCATTTTCGAATCAATAAACTCAAATGAGCCATTAGTGAAAAACCTCGAAAACTATGAAATCCCTTCAAGGTGTTCATGCTAGCTAAAGTTAAATTCAGTTGCAATGTAACAAACAATAGCCTCATAATTATACTTATACATAAAAAAATATGTTCACTGCATCCTCGATGAAAAATCATGCTTGAATGCTAATATAATTGTTGATATGTTTTTCTTTTTGTTTAGCCACCATAGTCAAAAATCAGGCGACAGTTTTATTAGGCTCAATCGGTAAAATGATTTCCATAGTAGGGTTAAAATTTGTTGTTGTCGTCTCCATTTACGATTCCAGAATGTCTTCCTTTTTTACGATTAGAGAAGGGAAATAATGGCTTCTTCAACTTTCACGCGACGTTGTTCATGTCATTACATTTTATTTCGCCTCCTTTTCATATTTTTTTTCTTTCTTTGTTACGAAATTTTAAAACAATTCATCTTCCTTGCTAATGAAATATTTTTTTAACTTTTTTCAATATTCATGTTTTTGTACTTTTAGAAAACTTTAAAAAAACTTATCCACAGCTTTTCAAACATAATTGTAAGTACCGATTTATTTTTACTTTCACAAATATATGTGTTTAGAGAAAGTTGCGTGATGAGATATATAAACCTACATTGATTATTTTTTAAATATACCTTTTAAAGTACAAGAGTTCAAACAATGAACAAATCCAAATATGCCGAAGTTTTTAGAATGTCTGTCCGTCTCTGCACATACCAGAACGATTTTTATCAATTTTGGTATGTGGCCTTATTTTGATAATATCTCGGGGCTTCTCCTTTTTTCATATCTTATATAACTCAAATTTTTAAGTACTTTCTATAATAACACTTAAAATTCCTGTTTACTAAAAAGTATGTAAACAAATTTGTTGATCTTTAATTATCTACAAATTCTGGTCAGTAATAGGAAAAAAAATCTGTAATGAACACTTTTGAAGAACTGCCGAATATCTAAAAAAAAAAATAACAAATTGTTGGCCAAATATAAGTATTTATAAACCATAACCGTGATAATTACAGTTAATGAGTAATTTGGGAACTATAAAAATAAACCATGCTCACTATGATGTTCGTTTTGTTTATTGGATTCTTTTTTTTTTATCCCACATAATATTATTATTCTTTTTTTTGCGATTGTCAGGTTTGAGTGATAAATGTCCACATTACATAAAAATGTAAAATTGAAATTAGTTAACCGATTTTGAGATATCCCAACGTTTAGGACAAAGACTTGTAGAGTTCATTTCTGCTCTTTAATCTATAACTCCAGAACTGATATTTTTTACAGATATTCATACCAATAAGTTTTACAAAACATTTTAGAGCCAATTTTAATAAAATCGGAAATTTTAACTTTGATTTTTTGGTACCTTTCGGTCAAACTTGATCCTTTATTATTATTTTATTTTGTGGGTGTGCTTTTGATAATATTAGAAAAATGTTTGTTTTGTAAAATATTATAAAAACAATATTAAAATTCAATCAATTACTTTATATTTTTTTATAGATTTATAAAATGTACCTGATTTGATTCGATTGATTTTAATTAACTTTCAATAGTAATATGTTCAATTTATTTCCTCAAATTTTAGTCTTGATGTATACTCCAGAGGCGAACTGTCCTTTAGTTGCTTAAATTAGTAATTCATTTTCTGTGCCTTTACTCTTTACCAGTGTTTACACGAACTACGAATTTAGCAAGTAACTGATTTATTTTAGCTATATAAATTACATTATTATGTAAGATTTTAACTAGTAACATTCAAAGTAGAAAACGTAAACAGAAGAAGGATATTCTTTGAAAAATGAAGATATTTACGATTAACATATTAAAATGAATATATTTCTCCAACCAGCAGTCTTTCTCTAGTTAATAAAATCCATACATTATATTTTGTTAATAATGTGAACGAAAATCAAACCCTTTAGGAATCTGAGTTAGAGTACAATCTTATATTTTGGTGTAATAACATTTTTAACTACTATCAAAAACCATAAATCGAGAATAGTATTCAGCGAGAAACTATTGGAGGTCAACTTAAAGATCTTGAATGATACACGAGATCCTGTAATGCATAATTTAAAAGCCATGGATGTATAAAACGAAAATGAACTTAATTCTATTGAGCCTAATTGAAAACGGCGGCCGGTCAAATATTATAAAAAAGTTTTGAAAACTTTTTTTTAAGTATAAAACTCAGCGCACTTTTTAACAGACCAATTATTGAAATTCAATGTTCATTTGGTTGTTTTAATTACTTATATGATAATTTGAGAGTTTAGGAGAGGAAGAATTTCAAAAGTAAACCATTTTAATTTAAGCCTTTATTTCGCTATGAAAGACAAACTTTAGTACTTATATGTTTAAGATAAAAATGTAGATACAAAATAGTAAACGACCAATGTTAACTTAGTGCAATACCTTGACATTGCTTAGTTATTTCATAATAAGAATTACTTAATAAAACAAACACTTCTATTTTTCCGTACTTACTCTATTCTCATACATAAAATAAATAAATTATGAAGTTTTTACCTTCTCAATATGGATGAACTTTAAAAAAAAATTGTATATAATGAAATACTACGCAAGGACCATTTGATCACACTCTTTTACATGAAGAATTTACCCATCATTTTATTAATTTCAATAACATTGTTTTAACATTTGACCGGTTCATATTTTGGAATGATTTTAATGAATTTGTCTACTTTGATTTAATTATCAAGAGCTTCACAGTGATGTATGCTAAGAGACGCTCATCACAATTAAAATGACACTCAAATCTTTTACAGGATGGAGTGGTAAAACGGTACCATACCAAAAAGTAGTGTACATATACAAACTAAGATAGGCCTACTCAAAATTTGAAAAAAAAAATGTCTACTAACACTAATGGTATAACACAAAACAAGACGAACTTCTCCATCCTTGTTTCTTTAACTAAAATATTAATATAGTCAATAAACTAACTTTACACTACGTAAATGGTTATTTTTTCCTTCTTGCAAACAATGTACAGAACCCCAGCCAGAATAATAACGGGTCCATAATATGTCTTGCTTGGTTTCCAACAGTATATCCAAATGTCACATTCCCTAAAACACTAAAGATCAATAGTGACGCATTATGTACAAATTCCGTAATATTATTCTGTAAATCTACTTCGAAACGCTACTGTACATTATTCTCCATTTGCTGTTCGTTCAACAACCATTTAATATGCAAAACTGGTAATGAATAATAGTCTACTACAGCAAGCAAGACTGTTAGTATAAGCCTGTATATATCATATCATAATGTCGAAGATGATGAAGCTGTTGTTACAAAATAGAATTTCAAATTATAAGTAGTGATTACTAAAGAATATCCTTTGTGATAGTAAAATTTAAAAAAAGGATAAATAAATGATCCAACCTTGACAAGTAGACCACATTTTGAATGTTCGTTAAATTTAAAAAAAAGTAAATAATTGATTTTATACTATCTCACAATTTACAAGTCTAGAATCGGTTCAATATTTTTTATTAACTAAAAACTCAATATTAACTAAACCCATATATCCGTTATAACATTTCCTGAGGCCAAAGAAAGGAAAAGAAGTTTGAAATTATTTATGTCCATCTATTGTCCTTGAAAGCGCTTAATGCAAAACTTGAGGTCTGAATTTTTAATAAAATTTAATTGTGGACATAATTTCGCCATATTTCCAGAGTTCTTTAAAAGTTTTTTTGATAACTTACAAACAATCAACAAAATATTTGTATGTGTTATAAACGTCATATTTCGCTTATGATGTAAATGACTAAGATATATTGTCTGCCATTTTATATATAATATACTACCTTCTAGAAAATCAAGCATGATACATTTTCTCTTTTTGATTGACAATTCCTAGACCAGAGTTTTTAGAAAAAGTATCATTTGACACAAATCAATAAACAGTTTCTAAAATTGGAAGATGTTGTTGTTGTCCAATGGCACAATCGTGTTCACGACATCTTCGCTCTTGCTTTCCAGTGTAGGCTAATTAATCTCCTATTCTCTCTTTTATATATATATATATATATATATATATATATATATATATATATATATACACGAGACCCTGCAGACAAAGAGATATTCCTTGTACAAGTTGGGACCATCGCATATTGTACATCTTCTTCAATCTAAAATATCAACTTTACTTAGATGGTTTGCTAAGTTGACCATGTTTGCTATGACTAGTTGACAGCTGGAAAAGTGACAAGGACGACCTTCTCTGAAAATCCTCGACATCCTTGTACATGTTTCATACATTTACCTACATTTTGCATTTAAATCTTGCCTTATCTGTTTTGCATGTTCTAGCTATGATACTTTCTTCAGGTATTTATATATTGTTTTCCTATGAGCCAATTCATCAGCCAACTTGTTTCCAAATTCCCTTTTACAACGGTTTCTAATGCATTGTGTAAGTGAACTATTTTGTAAAACATTATTGGCCAGTGCTTCAAGTGCCAACCATGAATCTTCTAGTAAAACTACTCTGCCAATAAGCCAACGTCTCATTAATACCTGCTTCTAGAAAAAAGTAGCATTTGTATTTAGAGCAAAACATTGGCCAAAGATACCTGCACCTGTAACGTCCTTTAATTTTTGAATCATCTGTATAGATTCTTATCCAATAATAAAGTGGTTTACTTTTCCATATCAATAAAATGACTTCCTTATGACGCGTATTGGAGTATCAGCTCTATTTTGAGAGTCTTTGCGTTACTAAGATCGCCAATAAATAGTTTTTTAAACATATACTCAACACACATAATTTAAGAAATTAAAACATGTGACACTAAAGTTGCGCACCTCATAACTGTCCAAAGATGACAGGTGTATCAAGTTTTAACATTCTTTGGCCTATAACGGTGTTACTTGAGATTCCCTTATCTTGAATATTGATGAATCTACATTGAGAGTGTTTGAGAAAAAAGTTGGTCATTAAAAATGTATTGTTTTTCTTAAAATCTTCCATAGCATCTATATATTTTCTTCTCTTTTCTTACATGTAATTTAATTACTGGTAAAATCTGTGTGGTTTTGACTAACATCAAATAATTAACTTTTTGCATTCAATTTGTTTTTATGATGTTGTGTGAAAATTTAATATTAAAAGTTATATTGAACAATTATGGCAAAAGAAATGAATTTGAAAACCCTTCTTTTATGCTAAATTACGAACAACTTTATATCCCTATAAACTTAAAGCACTAGTTTCTCAATAGTATATAGGTTTTTATTACATTAGACATAGTAATTATCTTTTTGTTCATAGCAATTTAATATGAGAAATGACTTTTATATTTCCTAGAAACTTAACGCTGTCTTCAGTTAGGATTATGGTCAACCATTACACGAGTCCAGAATTTATTGAATATTAAAATTTGTCTATAAATAATAAAGGAAGAGGTTATGTTATATTGACGGTAAACTATTATGTTTTCATTATTCGAACATGAATTACACTTGAAATTATATTAATTAATTACTACTAATAATAAAATATTTACATTTTGTTGGTGTTACTATGAGTATATTTTTTTTATAAAAATTTCCATCATTCTTTATTTGTACCGTTTTGTATAAGTACAAGTACAAGTGGGTTGAAAATGTTTAATTATTTTCAAGAAGTTAATCTCCAATCTTAAAAAATAACATTTTCTTAATAAAGACTTTCTAACTGTGTAATTTTTAGATTCACTTTTTAAATGTCACTTTTTATATGTCAGTCTGATATCTTGCAAAACGTTACAATCTCTAAATGCAATGTAAGTTATTTCAGTACTTCTAATAATTAGAATTATAAATTTTAAAATAATGATTTTTTTTAAATATTGGAATGTATAAATTTCATATTACTCTAGTCTAGTTCGGCTTGTAGATGACTAGGCGTAGTGAGTAAAGAATGAAAGCAAATAAGATTTAAAACTGCAAATCGTTGCATAACTTGAACTAGTGAAACTAATTTATTATTCTATATATAAATCTTTTTTATGATAAACACCTATTGGCCGTCATCAACTTTAAAAAAAGGAAGAAAGAGAATAAAATGAAATCCTTAGCCCTCAAATACGATAATAGGGTCAGTTTCTGAAGAGAACAAAAATTGGACAAAGAGATCCTATAGTGTAGAAGAAAATATGTATTCAACCAAAGACTACATAATTAAAGCGTATTACTTCGGGATTTGTACACCAGGGAGTACTAGATAGTCTGGAGGATGTTACTCAAATAAATAAATTGTTTACAATATTTAACAATTTGTAAGAAACCACCTACATGGTTTGGACTGTATTTGAATCAACCTTCTATCTGGTATCTGAAAATACATGACTCAAAAATGAGAACACCTAGATATTCCAGAACAATTTTAGAAAGCATTGACATTAAAGATTTTTCATAAATTCAAGGGTTATAGGAACATTTATCACATCTCGTAACAATCCATAAATATTACATCCATGTTGTAACTTTATTTTTTTGGATTTCAAAGTAAAATTTTTATCGCTCAATTCTCTGATATGGCCTTATAATATATATTCTTAGCTGAAATGTAAATATTGATTTAAATCGCACATTGTTTGAAATTAGATTACTTTAATAGGCCTAGGTTTCAAGTTCATTAAATAATTAAAGATCGGGAGTTCAATTCTACTTACGAGTCTAAATTTATTATATGTGTAATATATCTTTACATGTATAGCCTAATACAATGAGAAAACACATAATATTCCAAACATTTACAATATTTTCGATAATGTTTTTAAATACATGCAACTCTATACGCACTTTATTTCAATGAATAGAACAAATTACAGTAACTAGAACTTGCTCATCAATATCAGCTGACCCCACTGGAGGTATGCCGTGACCCTTCCTGATTTCTTCCCTTGTGCAGATAGATTTCCGGGCGAGACTGGACGGTTTCCTTCTCTCGAGCAGCCTCTGACCCCAGATTGGTCCAGTTGCAAATTGACTGACCTCCTTAGTCGTCCCTTTTAATCTTTGCTTACATATTCTATAGTGACCCACGTTACGTTTAGCCCAGCGGTTTCCTTATTTGTTGTATTATTTTCCAATTATTGTCGATGTTCTTCAGCTAAAATAAGATTTAAAATGATTCCAACCTAAATATAATTTCTTAACCCCCAACAACATTCAAGTTACCTCAAATTTTAGTTTCATCACCCTCTAATTGATAAGTTTTATAATTTTATACAATTTTTATAACAATTTACAAACTGGAATAATACGCTGATGTTGATATATTTATAAGCAATAACCAAGATAGTTCTACTAAGTTATTTATTTCAATTAATTTGAATAAATATCATCGTTTAACTCTAAGTTACATAGGTATTCCATTAAAATTACAGACTGATACGTTAATTTTACCCATATAAAATAATTAAAAACCATTTTTTAATAACTTTATTAGTAGTTATATCTAAAAATTACTTTCTACAATGAGAGGTATATATTTAGGTATACTTTATATAAGAGAGGTCTTTATTTAGAATAAAATTCTGGAAATATTTCATTTTACAAAAGATATTATGAGGACATAATCAATAAAGCCAAATTTTCAATTGCTATATATTTAAACAATTTTTTATTATTAAATACGTACAAGTTAATTATAAGGTTCCGGTGAACCAATCAAATGTACATGATATATTGGCAGGTGAATACGCCACAACAATAATGATTTTGCAATGTTCAATGAACACTATGTTGAAATTCATCATAATAATATTTGAAATTCCCCCAACCACAATGTTAGGCGCAATAACCAAAACACATTTCAATTACGTAGTTATCAACTTCAAGGGTTTCTTCAACAGTTATACAGTAGTGGAAACCTCGCAATATGCGAACTATGTTATTGAAAAACTTATCATGTTATTTACCTATATAAAGATATAATATATTATTACTACAATTATTATGTTTTTTTGTTACGGCTCGTGCAAGAGAACTGTGTTAGGGCAATTATCTAATATTATTGTAACAATCATAAAGGTTATAACTCAATCACTTCACCTGTTTTTTGTCATATTCTGGATAGTGCATAAACAGTTTTTAATAATAGAAACTATTTAGTAAAAACACTTACAATCCGATTATACATTCAATGTATGAGATTGCAGGTCAGACAATTTAGCTGAGGAGTTAAATAAATTAGATTAATTTGAATAAACTAGTCTAGTTAGAAAATGTGTGAGTTGAATGCTATGTAAAGAGGGTGAAATGAAATAGCTGGCAAACAGCCACCCTCTTCCGGTTCTGTAGAGAAAGTTTCAGCGCCTAAATGTGAATTATGTATTTAAATGATTTAGGGGTGCGAATATAATGGGTATGATGTATGAACCCAACGCCAGTTCATGTAACATGTAATCCATTTATTTATTACACATAAAACGTAAACCCCATAAAACAGACAACTAACTGTCTGTTTAGGATTTATTATTCTCTAAATTTACTAGTTTAGGTTAACGAGAACATATATTGAGTCTTATGGTTAATTGGGGTTTTATCTACAGTTCACTGTTAAACAAAGTTGCATATGTTTAGCAGCTAGGGGGAAAAGTATTAAATCTAAAGTTTGAAGATTGATCAAAAAGTCTGTGTGTATCTAAAGATTACAGTACAAAAAACCTCTCAAAATATTTTATTTACTACTATTATACAAATACTGAATATTAGTAGTTTCAATCTGCCTACATGTAGTTGGAATTAAGTCTAAAGTTTGACGACAATGTTCCTAAGAACTAAGCCATGAGCTTCCAATGGTAATGAGGCAATTACAAATGGATGGTGATTATAGTGTTATTTATTAAGAAGTTTTCGTTACTAGTTGAATGAATGTTTCAGTGTGGTGGAGATTACATACAAGAAGTTCAACAATAAATCCTGCCAGGATTTCATACAGTAATAATTCAATTCAGCTATTAATATTTTTAAATACACAAAAGAGCTTGTGGTTATGACGTTACCACCAATGAAAGGCCGCCTATACTAACAGAGGAAAAACTTTTAAATATCTCGGACCACATGCTCTTCCTTAGAAATTTGCAAGATTTTGTCTCACATTGGCACATTCCAAATTCATAAAAAAAAATAATTAATAATAAAATAAATAAATAACATAACATAAAGCTACACCCTTACAACATTACACCTATACATAAATTGAAACCTAACCTAACCATTTAGAAGTTTAAACCTTCTAGACAATGCAGAAGACGACAATTTGAAAGTTACTTTCGTCACACAGGAGGCTAACTTCCATATTTAAGAGTATAACAGCATTGAAATCTTACGTTTTTTTTATGCACACATTCCCTACGAAGGAACGAATCGTAATAAATGCATTACACTTTACCTTTATATGTCCATAACAATCTTTAATAATTAAAACGTAGCTACGGCCGTTGTATTTGCACTTTGCACATTGCCCCACCATAAAACTACATGTAACAAATACACGAACACTCGAACATATAACATAACAATAAAACAGTTGATAAGTGGATCACTATAGTTACAATGTTCAAATAAATCTGCACACATCCTACTCTCTAGTTCACAATCAGTTAAATGAATACTCAGATAATTAGCTGTATCATGGATTGCGTTGGTGATAAAGTTAAATTTGTTAATTAAAAGTACATCAGAATTTTGTTTCTAGTGGGAATAAATTTGTAACTTTTCTAAAATATGGTTTTAGAAGGTTTTATGTTTGGAAGGTGTATTTAAAACTTCTTTCTGACTGTCCTATATATGGTTTATTAAAATCGTTACATGAGAGTTGGTTTGTATATTTATCTAATTTTTGAGTTTGTTATTCCTATGGTATAGGTTATCCTGATTATAATTTTTTTTCCTATTATTTAGTATTGTTTTCTGGTTTATGAAATAGGTTTCTTGGGTCATTGTCAATATTAAAAATGTTGTTGTTGATGAAAAATTGTTTAACTATTTTGCTATGGTCAATGGTATTGATTGCAACAAGAGAATTTTCTTTGTATACTTTAACAATACTAGCGTTATTGTTTACTAATCTTCTGTTGATGTTTTGACTGACGGTTAAGTCAATGTTTGTCTGCGGGTTTATTTGTTTACTGGATCGTGTAATATAAAACGAGCTTAATAATACAACTAGACCCATTTTGTTTATTTTCAGGTATTTCTGCATGTTAAGTGGTGACTTAATGGTATCTTGTTTCCTAGCGCTACAGTACTTGAGACCTTTGTTTAGTAAATCTGTTTCTTGATCGGTATATTCTATTTTGTAAGGGTCATAACTCTTAGAGAAAATCTATGTAAACTGAAATTACTTCCATGAGCATTTGAAGAGTCCATCTTTAAAAGTTTATTTAATTTTCTTTAACAGAAACTTTCGTGTCTTGAATTTTAAAAGTTTTATTTCTTTACCTTTCTATTTATTCCATTGCGTAGGCTATGCAATTCAACTAGGTTTAGACATTTTGATAAATACAAAAATGGGATTTATACAATGAAAGATTAAATTGTTCATTCGTAATGTACAATGATTTTATTTCCTTTCTTAACCATTTTTTTCCTGCAAATGAATTTGGGTTTAAGAGCAACTTTGTTTTGTGGATTAATATTCAACATTAATCATTGGAATGATATTGTACTTTTTTAATTTTTGTTATTTAAATGAAGATTAATTTTAGTATAGTGTAATTTTAAAAAATGATAATAGATTTGTAGAAGTTATAATATTTTTCTTTAAAGGTACTAAAAAACAACTAAACAACTTGTACAGCGTACTCTGTTTCATCCATTAATTAAAATGACAGCGAAGGTAGAAAACAATAATGATGACAAACTACTGTGATATCGCCATTAAAAAAATATATATCAAAAAGAAATTCAAGATTTACATAAAACCTACTCAAATAGATAAAGCCATCCATTTCATGTATAGACCACTAGACACACTTATGGAGCAAACTGAATTTACCAACGATATAAATTTAATTAAACATATCGCCTTACCGATGTATACAGTAATTCTATTGTTGGCAACTACATCCAAATACAAGGAATGAAAAAACTACAATTAATCCAAGACCTGAGTATCTGAGACTGTAGAAACCAAAAAATATATAACCATAAATTAGAATACTTGAACACCCAATTAATAATATTTTTCACAAACAATTATTGCATTCCGTACTAATAACATACCCCCAAAATATTATAAACAGATATAAGTCCCAGAGCCACTACAAATTATGTTGGAAAGGGTAGAAGTATACTAAATCTCAAGTAGGCTACCTATTTCAATAAATCATATATACCTAGGACAATCAGGAAGAAGATTTATACAAAGATTCATCTACCAAATCATAAATCATCATTAAATCAAACATTTTAAAATGCGAAACATCTGAAAAATGAAAACCATAGTTACAGCAATGTTATTTCCAAACTCAAAATTCTGCATAAAAGAAAGGATATTACTAAATATTTAAGAAAAGTTCCAAATTTATTCTCACTATAATCAAAATCCTCACATCCTACTAAATGATAAATTTAACTTTGTTTCCAACTTAATCATAAATTTCAGTTAATAAGGATTGTTACAGACACATAAAGGTAAATTGTACTGATTATACAAATACATTTTTTACAATTCTGAATAATTTCTTAGTTAATTACAGTACTATTCTTAAATTTAATCCTGTTACTGAGAGAATATATTTGTGTTTTAGGTCCGAACATGTTTTTCGTTTATCTTGTATTTTTTTACCTTAAGAGGTAGATTTAAATATATTACCATTTTCTAATTGACTACGATCCAAATCTTAAAAATTAACACTTATATTAATTTCTAAAACTAACATGATTTTTGTTTCATTCAACGATAGTATTATAATTGTTACCTTCATTCTACAGTTATGTTTTGGTATGTTTGAATTTAAATTTGGTATATCTTTTTATTCTAATACAAAAGATTAAGAAAAAAATTAAAGTACACACACACACACACACAAATACATACATACATACACACACTCACACACATACACACACACACACACACACACACACACACACACACACACTAAAAAAAATGTGTCAGTTTATTAAAAATCTATTATAATTAGCTTAACAACATGTTGACAAAGCTGAGTTGATTAATAAAGCATTCGTTATTAACGATTCGTTAAATCAAGTTCTCTCATCCGTTATATAACATTTGTAGAACTATGAACAAATTAAACCCGCCTGTTGTCTATAAACACTGTATTATTAAACGGGACTATAACAGAACTAAACGGACTTTTCGTATAATATTTGTAAAACAAATACTTGTGTAATTTCGTATATGAGAGGTTATGTGATGATTCTTAATTAAAATGGACATATTTAATAAATAAATAAAACGGTGTATTTATGCCTGCGCTTATTAGAACTTCTAAGAAAAATGAAACCTCTAAATTTTCATGAAAACTCTATAGCTTAATGTGTTATTTAACCCTTTCAGGAAAAAGACACAAATACGTCCCTTGTCAGTTTCCATGGCTTATGTATCGTACATATATTTCCTTTCATCAGTAAGTTTTTCTGTAATAAAAATGTATTCTGATGCAAAAGTTAAAAACAAAAAAATAATTTTGTTTACTTAATAACAAATAACGTTTATTTTCGACTAACTTTTTTTTTTCAACCAAACCTTCAACGTTCATCAAAGCGAAACTATTTGAGGTGCCCCAGCCCACTTCCACACCACAGATAGGAAAGAACAAAAACTGGTTGCACAGAACAAACCCAAGCGATTACTCGCCCTTGATTAAAGAGGTGTAGCGCTCATCCAAGTTACCATTGAGACACTTTTAAAACGTAACATTTTAACTCTCACACAAACTCGTAGTTGTGTAGTTAAATTTCAAACACTAACTATAACTTTAAAAAAGGATATATTTGGCGTATTTTCGAACAAAATGTGTTAAAAACTTTTCGTGATTTTCATTTTAATTAAAGAACTAATACACGCAACAGAAAGTACCATGTGTTTTGTGTAATTTTCTTTAAAAAATAAAATCACAATTTGTTGTAACTACGCTACAAAACGGAGCAAATTCTTTGTAGTGTAAGGCTACAACAACGACTAGACAACCTAGGTTAAGTCTCCTCTGAGAGTAAAAAAAATGGAAATACTAATGTATTTATCATGCTAATTTCTTATTAGACATTTATAATGCAGGCTACAGTGCATACGGAAAGGGATGATTGGTAACTTACAGGAATTATAAAAACAGAAAATTTAATATGTTAAATAGATATTTAAACAATAATAAAAAAAATATTAGACAAACTGGAATAGAATCAAGGAATACTCACAGAGATTCAGCTACTTAGAGAGATTGAAAAAGAGAGAATATGCTAAATAAAAATACTTATTTAAACTATATAAAAATATTATTACGCAAACTGAAATAGATAGAATGAAACTCGAACACAAGATCTCACAAAAATTATGTTTACTTAATCACACTTTGTTATAGTTTATTTACTGTACCTCATGTGTGACTGAGGATGGCGACTTTGTCGTTGAAACGCGTTTGATTACTCTATCTAATATTATGTCACAAGTTAAGCTCAATATATATTTACAAAGTGGAATAGAAACACGCAAGAATATATTTCTTTACATTGGACTTCTTGAATAAATTGAACTGGCCGCAAAATAAACAACAATTAATGATTGTTTCTTTAATTCTCTAGGTGGAATTTAAATGTTTACAACAACAAGTTTCACCTCTACATTCCTCTCTTCAGATTTGGCAAAGATTGGACGTATCGTCGAATTAAAAAACAAAATAATAAACTGATTCCATATTTAGAAGGCACTGTTTACGTCATCCTCTCCGCCAACTTGGGATGCATTGTTTAATGTTAGAAATTTGTTTTGACACAAATAAACAAACATATTAACACTTGGTACATTTATTCCTTCATATGGATAGGACATCCAGAACTTGTTTTGCTATTAGTAAACATTTAAGCAAAGTCATAACTATTTATTTGGTAAAGAGAATGGAACCTTCTCGTAACAAAATCGATATTTTGTTGTTACTTTCAAAATTTTGAATGAGTTATTATATTTTTTGGTGCTTTAAATTAGTTAAACCATTTTCTTATCTACAGTAATTACAAACCTTTCTCATATAGTCTATAAAAACTTTACATATTATTTATCCTTCAAGTTTATTCATATTTTAGTAGGTATTACTTTATATTTATTAACAAATTTAACATGTCAAGGAGTCGATTCTTTGCGATAATTAAACTATTTTTATAGTGCTATTTAATACAAAAAATAAAAGGGTTGAAGCTATTGTCAGCCATTTTTTAAATTATTTATTGTTTGTGTAGGTTCTATTTTTATAAGTATTGGTTACATAAAAATATTTGAAAATAGATCTCGTAATATATATATTAAAATACCACTGTGCAAATAATTTTATTATATTTCACAATGTTTAAATACCAAGTATTATTCTTGTTTTAAAATTATTTTAAATTAATGAATTGTTCATATTATTTATATGGTTTAATTTGCCATCATTTGTATAAATGAAACATAATACACAATGTTTCCAAAGTATATGTTAACTCTAGTTATCAAGTGTAAAACTATAACTTAAAAGAGGGGGAAAAAAAAAAAAAAAAAAAAAAAAAAAAAAAAAAAAAAAAAACACCAACGTAGCCCCTAGTAGACTAAGGTCATTTTGGAAACGAAATATAAATCTATAAACTAAGAAAATAACTCAAGTCTAAAAACTAGCCCTGGGCAGTCAAAACTACGACTAAATACAAACGTGGTTAGAATAAACAACCATAGTCTAAACAAAACTACAACACACAAGGATGTTAGACAATTAATATAAAGGGATTGAGCCAAGAGAAAGTTGCCCTAATTGTTAATCAGATTAAACAGCATTTTACCTCTCTTTCAAGAATTTAATCCTCGATCGCGTCATGATTCCCATTTATGGAATAAGCGGCAAAATTTCAGCCTTATTTAAAGGAATTTTTTTTTTCAGTTATCAGACTTTTAACTCGGTTTTTATTAACGGAAGCTAAATCGCCTTATTTCTAAACATGTTTAACTTATAGGATTTTCCGATAGCTTTAATTAATGAGGCTTCAATTAGTTTTCGATTATACAAGTTTTTCCCGGTGTATTATTTTTTCCTCTTTCTAATTAAATTTGTGATCTTTGGACCAAATATGTTCATAGATTTATCCGTTAGGCGAAATGTAGTGTTTCTTATCTTCACTAATTCTTACATTAATGAACTTTCCCTTTCTTAACAGTATTAGGATGGTTAGGGAATTAATTTAGGTACCGTCCGGTGAGTGTCTTTTTCCTGTAAATCGAAGTCTTAAGGACGTTCCTACAACTCTCAAAACACACACACACACACACACACACACACACATTTTTTTAATAGACAAAAATAATGGCAAAGGTCCCATTAAACAATAGCCTATCATTAACATATCAAGTATTATATTTTACAAAAGAGGTTTGTTACATGGCCAAGTGTTAATTAAATATAATTTAAATGTTCAAAATATAAAATACAAATTACATCATTCTTATATAATCAACACATAAGAAGGGTTTTATTATCGAAACACAAAAGCCGAGTGAACTATTCTTTTTAAGATAAGTCTCATTATATAACTAGACATGAAAATGGATATTTATATAGAGGTAAATCTTAAAAACAGATTTGATGTCTAGACGTTAGAATATTTGTTACAGCCTTGGGCCATCTTTAATGCGAAAACAGTTCAAAAGGTATTTGATGTCCTCCTTTTGATGTGGTCTACTTATGCAAAAAAAAAACACCGACTGAACACTTTTGTCTGAAAGAAACTTTCAAAAAACAAACAAAAACTGGTTTTATGTTAAAAACAAGGTTGCCCCTAAAGTTTTATAAACAGGAGAGCTGTATCGATTTGCGTGTGGTTTTCAATATCCCATCAGAGGCTTCACATTCCCTTTGTAGAGAACTGGTAGAGTTCAGAAAACTTATAATATTTATATGTTAGCTGAAGCCACAAAATTGTCATTGTAATTACATAATTTTTTTTAATGTATTAGTATTTAAATTTCCAATTAATATGTATTAAATCTCAAAACGAGATTATATCTCTAGAACAATTATATTATTTCAACTTACTTTCGTATCTCTTGTGGCTTCGTTTTTACTTTTCTTTAAGTGTTTCGGAACCTATCTGAGAGGTCGTTGTAACATATATGAACATGAAACTACTAATGACAATACAAACATTCTCGACTAGTCCACACTGCAGCATTCATTTAACGACTACGCCTAGTTAAAGTGTGATTATTTTTCTTTCTGGTCATTTTACATACAACAGAAACTCTTATGATCTTTTTGGATTAATGAGCTTTGATTATTTGCTGATTGTGTCTAACTTAAGTGGGATCAATATTTTTCCGTCAGAGAGGTAATGTCGACAATGATTTATGCTTGCTTAGACATTGCTTAGATCAATTTCTACTTTAGTAAACCAAATAATTAGGTAAATATCTGTAATAATTGCCTAAACGTGTATTCAATTTGAGTTTGAGATTTTAATATTTTCGCTAGTATAAATAATAATTTCGGCCCCCTCATTCTGTGTTTGTTTCACTCCATTATTTCAAATATAAGTATTTTCAACATTAGTAAGTTTCTCTTGTAAAATACTTAGTTCGATAAAGAGGTGTTCGGATAGAACTAAATATGTCTGTTAACATTTGAACTGAGGAAAACGTCGTTGGTTTCTAGTATTACTTGTCTCTTTCGTGCACGCCTCCATCATTCACAGGAAATAAATAACATTACTACGAACTCTAGTAACTAGAGAGTGGTCCCCTCTGGATGTTGGTTACTTTATAATATCGGATATTCCCAAAGGATACTTTAGTGTTTTAGAGAACAAAATTCGTTTTGCTTAACGTTTTTGGACATATCTAACAATGAGGTATTGTTCTACTTAAAAATCGGAAAAAATATCTTACTGGAAAAAATGTATTTCCTAAACCATCTTCGGTTCTATATTTGAAAGCATAATCTCTAACAACTTTTATCTTGAATTTTAGATGAGTAGCTAAAACTACCATCCACCCATCAATTTATACATTATGGAAATCATTTTAGGAAATATTGAAACACAAAAACAATAATAATTTAGGTTTAACAACCTACCCTTAAATAATACTGTGTTTAAAATTATTGTATCTGTAATATATAACGGTCTATAATAGCTGTCGTTAGTGCGTTATTTATGAATAAATTACCAGGACTTACTTAAAGATAAAAAATGATTACAAAGTACAAAGACAGAAAAAAAAGATAGTGCGAAAAAATTGTATTTACAATAGTTAATTATTAAATAGGCTACGTGATTGAAACCTATCTTATTATCTTATTTGAAATAAAAATAAAAAATAATCGTTCACATTTCTTTTATTACTATGTAATATTATTAAAAATCCAGCTCTATTCAAATAAAATTTGAACTCATTTATAAACAAGCAGAATAGCCTAACATTTCAGTGACATAAGAACATTTCTTTCATTGAATTGAAAGTGGCCAGCACATGATAGATTACCATTAAAGATATAAATGGCAGTTTCATCAAGTTTAAAATATATTGGTTAATTTAAGGTTTTAACAATTTTTCACAAGAAAATTAATAATTTACTTAGTGAAAGCAAAAAACTGTATTAATACATTTATATTAACATTACGATAATAATTCATAAAAACAATATAGGCTATATATATAATATTATATATAATATTTTCATAAAGTTTTTTATGCAATAACTCGTTCAGAAGACACTTGTAAGTTCTAGGTGAAGATATTCATTATTAATCAATTAATTAAATGATATTTTCATGCTGTATGAATTTAGTGTATTGATTTTTTTAACCTTGCTTTTAATAACCCCCCCCCCCCCAAGATAAATTGTAAAAATATGCATTTTATCATTTTACGCATTGAATTCAGCGAAATAAAACAACGAGAGCATTACCTTACCTAGTTAGAAGTGCGTTTGAATTGTTTCTTTTTTTTCATTGATTTGTCCTATAAAAGAATCAAAGAATCCATTACAATAGCTTTCTGAATGTATTAAGTCATAGAAACAATTCTTATCCATGTATGTGATACAGTAGTAAAAATAAAAACTCCTTGTTGTATGCGGATACTTCTCTGACCACCCACTTCAATTCAGACTGTTGTCATGGCAGAAAGATGTATAATTGCTGTATATCTGTATGAAATATATAGTAATCCTTGATCATTAATATCAATATAATACAGAGGATAATACCAACATTAAACTTGGTAAAGAGTAAGGTTTGAAGCGTTTCAGTTATTTTGTAGTGGTGTAGCTCATTATTTTTTAGTTTCTCTATGTTTACTGCTTTTTAATAATATATAAATCTTAAAATCGTGTAAATATATGTAATCTTAGCTCTGTGTAAATCTTAGAATCGCGTTCAATTAGACTTTTAGTTTTTACACGAAAAAAATTAAAAATATACTCTGTTATACACATAATCTTAAAACTAAAATATATTTAGGCCTATACCGTTGTATGTAGAAATTCATGCAGAAAAGGCATATATAAGTTTCATTGTAGTTTTATTATACTCAAGATGTCTAGGAACGTGTAAACGACAACGCGCTCACCGCTCTGGATTACTCCGTTTTGCCACATTATAGCCTGATGCGCGGACCGCTGGCGCTGGTTCGCTGTTTCAGAATGGCTAGTAGCGCCGATTCATCGGTCAAGATCTGTGGCGACCCTTATAGGAACGATTGTCTTCGAATCAGTTTCCTGACATTTATTGACAAATTTTTGTCCTACATTGCGATATATAGGCCTAAACATTTTCAACTGTTCTCTATTTCACGGCACGGTGAAACATACGTTCACCAAAAAATATACGACAGTGAAACGTCAAAAGTGTTTTCACCTATAAGTCGGGATTTTATAATTTAAGCCGCAAAATTGGTAACAACTACAAAATCGAACAAGAAAAAGAACCACTCTCAATATTAAAGGATACCTTGTTGTTGTCTATTACCGATCGAAATTCTATAAAGATGTGAAATCAAAATATTTATGTTTACTCGAAATGTACAAATCACGAAATCTTTACAAATAAGGAAGGTAAGATTTAAATATCGCATTACTTCGTAAGTTGCTGTAAAGATGAATTAAAATTTTATATACGTTTTGGCACACTATGTAAATTAAAATTTTTGAATTGCAATGCTAAATAGTAATTTCTCTAAAAATTTCAGTAAAACGTAGTAAATAGTTTGGTGCTTTATCTCATTTTATTTTACAACAGTAAAGAGCGTGTTATCACCCTCACTAAATAAATGATATAAAATTGTTGATTAATCTTACGTAATGATCTAAATAAAAATAACTAAATAATAAGTGCAAGTAGTAGGCCTATAAATTTTCTACGTTTCAAGAAAAACTGACAAATAAAATCTACTGTAACTTAAGACAATGATTTTTTCATATGTAAAATATCTCACCTAAATGTATTATATATCAAAAGAAATTACTATTTGTCTGTACATTTACACATCTTTGGTATTAGAAATTTGGAAACATTTACAAAAATTTTAGTGAAAAAAGTAAAATTTAAAACTTCCCCACATTCATTTAAAACCTCGCGTTGTTAACTGATCAATCTTCAATAATTTTGCTTATAAGATATAATGGTTAAAAACAATACATTCCAGACAAGATTTACTTTTCTTGCTGTATAATATTATTTTAAGGAAATGAGATATTGTATGGTGCGATACGCCTGTCTATTTAACTCATCGTGTGTCAAAGATCCATTCATCACATGTTGACTTTATCGTTGTATTTCTCTGCTACCTGTAACATCTGTCTCGCGTAAGTATTTAACTATTTCTGAAAGTAAAAGAGGTGTATATTTTTGTATCTAGGCCTAATTCTATTTAATTATTTCCTTTATAAAACCGAAAGATGTAATTTTTAAAAAACAAATATAAATATTTGTGATTATCCAATATTTTACTATACAATATTATATCTATTTCAAATAAAATGTATATTTGTATAATAAATCCATCAGTATCAAATATTTGAAGAACTGAAATAAATTGGCGAAAGTTTGTGTGAGAAGAGGTTTACACGGAACTTTTATTTATTTACTAGTTGATATCTACACGGTGAATCCGGGTTCTTCATTGATTACGAGAATGATGTTATATATTTAATTGTATACAGGTAGCCTATATATACAGTAATAGTGAAACCTATGCTAGTTTTATTATAAGAGGAGAAAAAATGTGGCAATGATATTTACTCAATTATATAATTGTGCGATTAGGCCTAGTTAATAAATTAATTGTTTGTATAAAGATATTTTAAAAAGTCACAACATACATCTATTTTAAAAAAGAAAAATTGTTATTAGTTATAAATCTGACCTGCAAAAGCTAGTTAGTCAGGATGTTTACAACATTTTTAGTTTTAATATAATAGAAGAGTCTCAAGAGGAACTATAAAAATAAGTAAAATCTGAATAAAGAATAGACTTTATTTTGTATGTTCTCGAATAAACAGGTTTAAGATTGTTTAGTAGAAAAGTCTTTGAAGAATGGAAGCTTCTATTTTTCAAGTAAAAACATAAAAAGCCACTTGAATTAAAATTCAGGGAAACATTTTTTCCTCATTAAAATTAGGGATCGAGTTTCCCCCTTCCACTCGTCCAACTTACTATGTTAACACACTTGAATATTAGCATTTTAATTATCAAAATATTTATGCAATTATATTTTATGAGTGTAACCCTAAAGTCTATGTTGTTGATTTCAAACAGAAAGTTATTAAATAAATTACATTTATCATGATCATTAAAATGCACGTTAAATAACGTACGTGTTATTATTAATTTTATATCCCAATTAATTTCAACAGTAATTAATTCTACTATAGAACAACACATGTAATGTAAGGTTACAAACAGGGATCGGGGATATGGTGTTGTAGTCTTACATTATAACTAAACCTAATCTTCGGCCACACTTCTTGTTTTTTAATGGAAGCGTAAGGAATAATGTATTTATCAACTTAATGTTTAACTGGTCATTTACAATTTCATCTATAGATCTACAGTCCCACATAATAAAGAAGGTATGAATGATTCCTTAACTCTTGGAAAGGTTGAAAAATAGCAACATTACTTAATAGATGTTTAACCATTTTTTTTTAAAGTTTACCAAATATAATACAATAACCAAGGAACAAAATATATTGTTCTAAATTTTACAACATAGCGAATAGAGGAACTAAGTGTAATTACTTACAGTTACACTTAAGAAAGTGGATTGCTCAATAAATATATAATAGCTAATGATTATTTCATTGATCCTCCAGGTGGAATTGCCATGTTTACAACAACCACATTCCACTTCTGTATTCCTTTCTTTACCCTTGGCAAAGATTAGAAGCATATTTAAAAGCAAGAAGAAAATAATCAACTGACTCCATATTTAGAAAGCAATGTTTACGTCATTCTTCTTCGGCAACTGTGTAAACGGGATGCATTGTTTAAAGTTAGAGATTTGTTCTGACATGGACAAACAAACATATTAACATTTGGTTCATGTTGAGGGAGACGTTTATATATGGATAGGACATCCTGAACCTGTTCTGTTACTAAAGAATATTTAAGCAAGGTCAGAACTTTTTATTTGGTAATAGAATGGAACTTTCTCGTAACAGTGTAGCCTACTCAATTTCATTCAAAATAATGAGTGAAATTGTAAATATTTGATAAATTTGTTTGTTTTATTTAAAAAAAAAGAAGTTTTTTACTTTAGTTTACCAAAAAATTCGTTAACAACATCTTCAAAAATAATAAAACGCCACGAGCTGTGGACGACGTCGTTTGTTTATTAAATGGTCCATACTGGCCTAATTAAACTTATCAAATCGGCAACAATTGTAATAAAATTTAAATTGATAATTTGTAGTATTATTATAGAAACATAAGTCTTGTATTTAAGTATTTATCAATATAAGTCATGTTTGAATAAAATCAACATTTAATAATCAAGGTAGAAAAAAAATGTAAAAAGACCAAAGTCTCAAAAATGTAAAATTAATGTCCAGACGTGGACACGTTTGTGACAAGTCTGTGTAGTACGTTTTATTACAGAAAATATTAAACAAGTTTTAGCTCTTCTCTTTCTTTTGTGATCAATTTTTACACTACAAAAAACAACTTTCAAACTTTGGTCTAAATTCATTTTTTAACTAGTTTTGTTTTCAAATTAGTAGCCTATAACTTCCTAAAGTTTTTTTTTTTTTTTTTTTTTTTTAATAGAAGAGCTGTATCGATTTGAAAGTCGTTTTCTATGTTCCCATCACAAGTTCTCATCGCTTTATAGGAAAGAGCCAAATAAGAAAATAATTTAATTTAAACATAATGGAGGTAGGCTATACCAAACAGGAATGTAAGTTTCAATTAATTACCTTGTTCCGTCACAACAAACCTATGGTAAAACGTCATCTTCAAATCCAAATCATCAAACATTAGCTGGTCGCGTTTCATAGGTGTCGTCTTATTATTCAACTTGTATACACATTCAAAAACTTTAAAACATTCAATGAGTAAATATTTTGTAACTGTGTGTTTTTATATATCGTATTCTTTAAGTGAAGATTTGTGATATAGGCTATTCTTCAAGTAAAGTGTAACTGCACTGTATTCTTTTTTATTTTAAAAATTTTAAACGGGTTAAGAAGGTGGTAAACAAAACTAGTGTATGCTGCCGTTTTATGTGTATCTGGATGATTATTAGAATCATGAATGGGTGGGTACATGTTATGGGTTTCAAATATAATGTCAAAAGTGTGAAGTCCAAACTCCTTTTTGATCGATAGATCCAAAATATTTATAGTATTATTATTTTCGGTTTCAAGAGTGAATTCTAAATTACATGTGGTTACATTATCGGCAGGTCGACCGATGACGCCGCAAGGCTAAACAATTGTGTAGCTCTTTTATATTATTATTATAATTTTGAAACTTTAGCTCTATTTCTTTATTTAATCCTTGAGTTTAATAATAAGTCAACACCTATGATACGCCGACCAGGTAATGTTTGATGTCTTGGATTTGACAATGACGGTTTACTGTCGAAACTGATATTACAAAGTAGGCTAGATTTCCATCTGATCTTTGTGAGTAAAACAAGGTCATCATTATATAATAGGCCTACTATATGAATTGAATTATTTAACGTAAAAAATGAAATTTGAAATTAATTGCCTTTTTGGCTAGATGTAGAAGTAAAAATCCCTAAATGTAATCAGCGAATTTTATATATACACAGAGAGAGAGAGAGAGAGAGAGAGAGAGAGAGAGAGAGAGAGAGAGAGAGAGAGAGAGAGAGAGAGAGAGAGAGAGAGAGAGAGAGAGAGAGAGAGAGAGAGAGAGAGAGAGAGAGAGAGAGAGAGAGAGAGAGAGAGAGAGAGAGAGAGAGAGAGAGAGAGAGAGAGAGAGAGAGAGAGGAGAGAGAGAGAGAGAGAGAGAGAGAGAGAGAGAAGAGAAGATGAGGAGAGAGGGAGAGAGAGAGAGAGAGAGAGAGA